>CM070103.1:927500-992500 GCA_036178185.1 Liparis tanakae
AATAGGAGGCCGAAGAGGACGCCGCCCAGCGCCACGATGAAGAACCGGGCGGCGCCCACGAACACATCGGTGGGCTCCACCACGGGCAGCGCGGCCAGGTAGGTGAACATGTTGTAGAGCACCTGGAGGGAGACGCACACACACACACACACACACACACACAGCAGGTGGAAACGCTTGTCAGGCGCTCGTGGTCCGGCCGGTCGAACCAGTCGGGACCGGTCGGCTCGCGAGGCGCGAGGCGCTCCTCCGGCTGGAGCTCCTCCTCCGAAGGATTCCTCTGGTTCTCACCACGGTGACGGCGTCGTTGAACAGCCCCTCTCCGAAGATGACGATGTACGTCTGCTCGTTGACGCCGATGTCCTCGAACACGTTCAGCGCCGCCACGGGGTCCACGGTGGAGATGATGGAGGCGAACAGCAGGTTCTCCTGAAGAGGAGGAGGAGCAAGAGGAAGACCCATCAGAGGGCAGGTCTGGGCCCAAGTCCACTCCCATGACCTTTGACCTGTCCCCTCACCCACCTGCAGGTTGATGTCCTGGACTCCAAACGCCTCGACCTGGCAGATGGCGAAGAGGGACATCCCGATGCCCACGCTGTTCCACAGCGTGCCCACCACGGCGTACCACAGCACCGTGCCCATGTTCTCGAAGAAGGGCCGGGTGGGCATGAAGTATCCGTTGTCCAGGACGATGAGCGGCAGCATGAACAGGAAGAACACGTCCGAGTTGAGGACGGCGGGCGGCTCCTCCTTCACCGAGTGCATGATGGCGCCCACGATGAGGCCGACGGAGATCAGGAGGCAGGACTCGGGGATCCAGATGGTGATCTTATGGTAGATGTGGAACCCTGCAGGGAGCAGAGAGGACGGCTCACGCTCTGGACTGCAGGCCCACGGGTTCTTCAGTATTTCCACTCACATACAACAGAAACCGATATTAAATACGGCCAGGTGTCTCCAGGCGTGTACTTCTTGGAGCATTTGAAAGGCGGCGTTCTACCTTCTGCCTCCACACTCACCGATCTTGGCGAAGGAGGCCAGCAGGACCCACAGCGTGAACTCGAAGGGGACCTGGATGCGAGGGTAGTCCATGGTGAACACGGGGAGGTGGGCCTGCTCCTCGGGGGGGAAGGCCTGGGCCTCGTCCAGCTCGCCGGGGAAGAGGTCGATGCCGCCGGGCGCCGCCTCCGGCTGCGGCGTGGCCTTCGACCCCTGGAGCTCGCATCGTCCTCCAGGGCAGCAGCAGAGCAGCAGGAGCAGCAGGAGCAGGAGGAGCAGGAGGCGCAGGAGGCGCACGGAGCCTCCTCTCTCGGGCCACATTTCCACGGGTGAACGCGGGTCTCAGGGGGTTCCAGTGCGTCTCAGAGACGTCCCATTGGATAGTGGGCTGTGGCCATTAGAGAGCGTCATGAAGATGACCGTCACTCACATCCATGTCCACCGCCGGGACACGCCGAGTCTCACGTGAAAAGGGAGAGTTTGAGTTTAATGAAGTCCTTCGTCTTGAAGCGGCGTTCAGGTGAAGGTGTGAGGTGCAACTGAATGCCGGTTTTAACTGTTGCAGAACCTGCTTGTCTTCACCTGTGCCCTGCCTCCTGGGTGTCGCCCGTGAGGAACACACGTCCTGGGTCACATGACACAAAACTGAACCTGGGCGATAATAGCTGCAATCAGAAAAATCCATTTTTATTTAGTTATTCTGAGTGAATCAGTTTAAATTCACCTGAACGACCAGAGGACGCAGCAGGTTTAGGCGGCAGTGTTGAACGTGCAGTACCACATTCAGTCCACAAGGTGGCGGTAGACGTCAACTCTACTTTGAGACAGCGTTTTAAAAGTTAAATAAGCATAACGATCACATTTACTATTATATTTTCTGTTTGTTGTGAGTAGTATTTAGCTAATAGCAGTACACTAAATTATATATTAAAACCTAAAATGTACATTATACAACTTTTATTTAATAAATACATTTTTATTAAAAACATGTATGATCAAAATAACATTTAAGAGCAGGAAACAGTTTGACGTTTTTTAAAATGAATTTCTTTCATAAAAATAAAAAAAAACATCTACGTCGTGCGTCGCTGCGTGATGACGTCACCGACGTGCTACACAGGGGGCGTGGCCAACTGCTGCTGCTGCGACTGCGGCCAGAAGGAGAACCAGTGCGACACTTCGAGCGCGCGCTCCTCCGGACGGTTCACTTCCCCCCCCCCCCCGGCGACACGGCGACACGGGCCCGCAGGACCGGTACCGGTACCGGGACAACCGGCGAGGCGCGAGCAGCGGCCGCTTTCTGCACGCGCGCCGGTAAACAACAGATACGTGTGTGTGTGTCCGTGTTGTTTGTGTTTGTGTGTCCGTGTTGTTTGTGTACGTAACTTCTAAACACCGGAGAACATGTTGAGGACAGACTGACGGAGTTACGGTTAGCCCCGGTTAATAAGCAGGATATACTGTCATGACGTGTGAGTATGTGTGAGTGTGTGTTAGTGACACTAACACACACTAAGTTAGTGTGTGTTATTGTGAGTTTTCTTGAGTGTGGCTAGTATTACGTAACGTAACGTCACAGGAGAGGTCTGCGTTTGACCCCAGATGTGTTTATTGCCATGTCGTGATTGTGACATCCTTAATGATGTGGCACCTTAAGTCTGCACACACACTAACACACACACTCACACTCACTCACACACGTATGTCTTCATTTCAGTGTGTATTTATTGCCATGCCGTGGTTGTGACATCCTTATTTAATGATGTGGCAGTGATTTGGCACTTTAAGTCTGCAAACACACACACACACGTACACACACACACACACACACACACACACACACAGACACACACAAACACACCCCCACACAGTGTGTTTGCATGTGGCCACACATTTCACTGCAGTCTCTCTCTCTCTCTCGGCCCCCGACGCCCATCGAGTGGTTTTGAGTTTCACTGTTCGGTCAAGGTCGGCTGGATGTGGATGGAGCTCTTGTTTAGAGGAGGAGAGGGGACCTGGATGTGGACAGTGCTCTTGTTTAAGAGGAGGAGAGGGGACCTGGATGTGGATGGAGCTCTTGTTTAGAGGAGGAGAGGGACCTGGATGTGGATGGAGCTCTTGTTTAGAGGAGGAGAGGGGACCTGGATGTGGACAGTGCTCTTGTTTAAGAGGAGGAGAGGGGACCTGGATGTGGATGGAGCTCTTGTTTAGAGGAGGAGAGGGGACCTGGATGTGGATGGAGCTCTTGTTTAGAGGAGGAGAGGGGACCTGCTGGAGAACGAGGCCCTTTGGTGGCAACGTTGGAGCCAGGAAGTGACTTCAGACTAAAAACATCATCATTTGAGAGCGTTGGCCGCGTCTGATCCGTGAGCTCCGGTGTCGTCACATGACGTGATTTACTCTGGTATGTTTGGGGATTGCAGCCTCGGCTCCCCTCGCTCCTCTCGCCACAACACGGCCGTCACTGAATCTCCTCGGTCGTGACAGAAAGTCAACAGTTCTGAACAGAAAGTCTGCTTGCATCTTTTGCTTCATAGTTAGTGTCTCCATCTCCTAGTGTGTGTGTGTGTGTGTGTGTGTGCGTGCGTGTGTGTGTGTGTGTGACTCATCAAACCCACTGGGCTCCAGAGGACTGACCTCCTCCGTTCTTCCTCTTCCTCGGCCTGCTCACACATCAGAGACGTTTCTCTCGGTTGCTGGGCTCGTTTCCCGTTGTTCAGGAGACGAGGAAGAGAGAGAGGAGGAGTGGAGCTTCAGGTGGAGCGAGGCCCAGGGGTCCAGACCCGGAACCAGAGGCAGAATCAGAACCAGAACCAGAACCACGGAAATATTAAGCTAATAAGCTCAGTTTCCATCATGAAGACGACCGCTTGTTTCATAACCACAAATATAACACTAAATGTGGTAAGAAATGCTTTAATACATAATAAAATGCCTCTTTATGTATTTAGTTTACTGTTGTATAAGAGTCTTATGCATATATAAATATTCACTTATTAGCTGGTTAATCTGTATAATTTCAGGAATTAAATCCGTAAAAATTCAATCAAACATGCCTTTAAAAAAAGTTGTTGAGAGTTTATTCACGGCAAAATATGTTTGATTATTTCCCATCACAGAAAAAGGAAACCTATAAATCCACCTTTTTCATTTGTTCCTAAATCGAGACTCAAATTAGGATAAACATTTTTTTTATAAAGTTTCTGCTTCATTGTGAAACCCGGCGGATGTTTCCAGAAGGCTGAGACGTTTACAGAGAGACGCTCACATGCAACAGACACGTCCATTATTGATGAGCTCTGGGGGGAAGAGAGTGTGTGTGTGTGTGTGTGTGTGTGTGAGGCGAGCTGTTGAAGAGAGAGAGAGAGAGAGAAGAGGAGAGGGCAACGGCATCGTGGCACCGTCTGCAGTGCCGGTTTGTTTACGTCCATCTTGTGTGTGTGTGTGTGTGTGTGTGTGTGTGTGTGTGTGTGTGTGTGTGTGTGTGTGTTTGGGATAAAATGCACACTCATGCTGGACGCTGCTGTCCTTTTAACCGGAGGCAGTTTGCGGACTAGTCTTCCTGTCGGGGTCCCTGCTGCACAGACACCAGCATCTAGAGCTCTGGCAATGGGTCTATTATACTGTAGTTACTTTAGTTACTGTAGTAACTTTAGTTACTTTATTCTAAACTTCTGCTTGAGGCTGTCCTGTTTCAAACGTTGACAACTATGTGTCGGATCTTCTGACTTCTCATCTGGAGGACAACGTTTTAATTTGGTGTGAAGACCAAACAGCTGCAGTGGCCTCAGCTGTGCCTCACGTTCAGCATGCTAACAGGGCAGATCAATACTATTGATCGCTGCCTCATGTTGTGGGAAGTAGTGCCTGCACTTTACCATCAGAGAGAATCAACGGGACTCCTAACGTAGAGAGAGAGGTAGGCAGGTGGATAAGTAGACAGATAGAAGGTAGGTAGCTGAGATATAGAGGTAAAGAGATATAGAGGTATAGAGGTAAAGAGATATAGAGGTAAAGAGATACAGAGGTATAGAGGTAAAGAGGTATAGAGGTAAAGAGATACAGAGGTATAGAGGTATAGAGGTAAAGAGGTATAGAGGTATAGAGATATAGAGGTATAGAGATATAGAGGTATAGAGGTATAGAGATATAGAGGTAAAGAGGTATCTGAGTGTGTTGCAGATGTCTGTGCAACAGGCTGGATGCAGACTGATGGTTTCTGTTGAAGACACTTCCTGAAACAACAGAAGGAAGCGACGCTTGAGCAATAAGACACACACACACACACACACACACACACACACAGGCTCTACTGAGCTCCACTGCAGGCCGTGATTGGCGGTGAATCGGGTGAAGATGCTCTCGATGTTCACCGTGGAGGTGTAGGAGCCGTTCACATCGTCTCGCTTTGAGTAAGTGTTGCTACGGCAACGTCACAACGACAACAACAACGAGAGCGATCCCAGTATTGATCTGGTATTGATGTATCGCTCAGTTGTGCAGAGCATTTAGGGGCCAGGAAGTTAGACTGTCGGTGGTGACGGTGTGGGTTGAAACTCAGTGTGTGTGTATGTGTGTGTCTGTGCGTGTGTGTGGGGTTGTCTGTGTGTGTGTGTGTATGTGTGTGTGTGTGGGTGATGCTCATTTTCATGTGAAAGGGCTACAGCTGCTGCGTCCCTCTAAAGAAATTATTCATGCTTAATTCTAATGCCGAGCCCACGACACACACACACACACACGCACACACACACACACAGGGACAGAGAACCGCTCTGTTATTGGCTCAATAGAGCCACACGGGGGGGCAATCTGTTTCTGACGGAGCCGCGTTGGCCTTTTTATTTTTATTACCGTGGTAGAAAATTAAGGATAAACGCCGACCAACAAAGTTCCTCATTTATAGATTATTATCTAATAAATGGTTTAATAATTTTTTTGTGGAGGTCGTTGTAATAAAAACTGCCGTTTCCTGTGTTTTTCAGATCGTTCCTCACTGACGCTGCATCAGCTTACTTCCTCTTCTCCTCCATCCAATAGGCTGTGAGTAGATAGAGAACACGATCCTGATGAGCCCATAAACATGCAGGTCACACACAGTGTCACACACACACACACACAGTGTGATGCCTTCAAAGGCCAGAGGGGAAGCTGTAAAACAGGGTTTCACCATGTACGGTCAACCAGACTCTGACACTCCGACATTCACCAGGAGATGGACGTCCGGTCCTCTCCTCTTCCCCCGTCTCACCGCCTCTCTGGACTCACGCAGCTTCCCCAGAGATTCGGGTTCCTGAATCCTTTTTTTCTGAGAGTCTTTCTCCTTGTGGTATTTCATAATAAAAGGTGTTTGTTTACCTCGTTAAAGTTCCTTAGGCCGGTTTATACTCCTCATATTAGGACAGAATCCACTTAGTGAATCCTGGATCTGGGTTTTATGTCAGGAGCTCTGGCCCAGATTTACTGCGGCCCATACAATGTGTGTGTGTGTGTGTGTGTGACCCAATTCACGTGACTCTCACACACACACACTGAGACCAGGCTGCATTTGGAGCTCCCTTATATGGAGGCTTTTCCACCTCAGTCACGTTTCTGTGCCGACTTCCTCGTGATGTTTTATTCCCTCGCCCCGGGCCGCCGTGGAGAGAGAGTAAGACTTAATTGATTGTTGATCTGCCGCCTGCTGCCGGCCGTACACAAAGGGCTTCATGCTGAACGGGTGAGGATACAAGGGAACAGACACGGGATTCTGAAGCTCCACGGCTCAATAAAGTTTAATATATGATGCAGGGATGAGTCCGATTCCTCCTGCGCTGCACCGACAGATCTCAGACCTGTTGGTCTCCGTAGAGAGCAATGCATGATGGGTAGAAAGCCACCTTCTTCAGCTGTGTTTCTTTTGGCTTTGCGAGTGGAAAATGTAGCTCCAGTTGGCCGAGGCGCTGGAAAGTTCCTCCTGGCTGCAGGAAACAAAGACCAGAGATGCTTCCAGGCCGCGGATGTTTCTGGAGGAGCTCACAGACTAATCTTTAGGGTCGAGAGGGTTCTTCTCAAACACTGAATAAATCATCATAAACACAGGTTTGCATTGTTTATATGGATTTATCGCTGAAGTCTGTTCGTGGTTCTTCTTTAGACGTTCTTCATATCTTTAACTCCAGCTCCTCTCGTTCCCTCTTGTAAACACATGCCCGTATAAAGGCGATACTTGGAGCCTCCTCCAGGGGATTTGCATCGGTTCTCAGGAAGTGGGCCACGCACCAGAACCAGAACCACCCGGAGGTCTCTCTGGGCCGACCTGTAGCGGATGAATTATTAAAGTCCAGCTCCTAGTTCACGCTCGGAAGAGAAGAACGGAGTCGCTGCAGAAAGAATGGATGCAGATGATCGACACTGACCCAGCGTGTTCAGCGCTAACCTGAAGCTGAGCTATTGACACACATGGATGCTCCTAAATAGTCCAGATCCACTGAAATAGCCTCCTGCAAATGGGCTAATTGCTCCTCACCGAAATGGGCCAGAGGAGAGACGGCAGAGCGAAGCAGAGGCTTCTTCTTTGGCGGCGGGAACGCATAAAAGAAACTCCCACAACAAGACGGAGGAAGAGGAGGATGTGAATAACATGAAGAGGAGGAAACAGACTCAATGCAGAGGACCTAAAGCCCTCGGTCTCTTAGCAACAGTTTGGGGATGGGGAGCAGCAGAAGCCTCATTTATCAGTTCCTCTGTGGGATGACACGCGGATGAAGGTCGACTGGGCTGTGGATACATATTCATGTAGATGTGTTTGCATCTTTAGATAGGTAGAAGACGAGCTGCGTTACGGAAGGATTATAAACTTTACTTTACATGAATCACCTGTGTTCCTCCAGAACTTTCATTCTTTCACTCGTCTTTGTGTTCTTTGCCTTTTTTCAGCTGTGACGTGATTTGAGGTTCAAGATGCAATATTTTAGTATACTTGTATATTTTTGTGTGTGCCTTTTTATGATTGATTGATTTATTATTATCATTATTTGTTATTATGTATTTTTTAATTATGATGTATTTTTTTCTTCTTATTTTTTTAATTATTTAATTATGTATTTGTATAATTATTATTTAAGCCAAGATGCAGGCTTAAACAATATTCAACTTTATATAAAAAATGTCAGTTTGCCGTTGATAATTAGTGGATTAAACAAACTTTGAATCATCTGAAAAACTAAATAAACTTTAATTGATGATAAAGCCGCCTGGATGAAGACGGTTTGACTTCAACCGGTCTGTGGTTCCTCTTGCAGAGCTCCTGAGCGCCCGAGTGCGGGTCGCCTCACATGGGCGTGTGTGAGGGCGTGTGTGTGTGTGTGAGGGCGGACGGGCATGGCGGGCGTCCGAGAGCGCGGCGAGCGCAGCTCCCGGAGGCCGTGGTCGGTGTACCGGGCCAGCACATTCGAGCTGTCCAGCGAGATGATCGGCTTGGCCCTCGCAGGTGAGGAGCATCGAGGAACACCTCGTCGAGGCGCTGAGCGCCAATCATTCAGGTTAAACTTCTCTCATGGTTTTTTGTGACTTGTTGGTTTCCAGGAAATAGTCAGGACCCAGATGAGCCGGTGCTGGAGTTCAGCCTGGGTGAGTCATTAAGGCCGTGAGATGAGAATCCGTCTCTAACACATTACACGCCTTTAACTGGTCCCTCCTCCCGGTCCTTCCTCCCGGTCCCTCCTCCCGGTCCCTCCTCCCGGTCTCTCCTCCCGGTCCTTCCTCCCGGTCCCTCCTCCCGGTCCCTCCTCCCGGTCCTTCCTCCCGGTCCCTCCTCCCGGTCCTTCCTCCCGGTCCCTCCTCCCGGTCCCTCCTCCCGGTCCCTCCTCCCGGTCCTTCCTCCCGGTCCTTCCTCCCGGTCCTTCCTCCCGGTCTCTCCCGGTCCCTCCAGCCTGTACGGAGCTGCAGACGCCCTCTGCGGACCGGAAGCCCAACAGCTTTGTGGCGGTGAGCTGCACGACTCCGCCGCAGGCCTTCTGGACCAAACACGCCCAGACCGAGGTCATCGAGGTCAGCCCCTCTGCACCGCCGGCCCTCAGAGGTCACGTGACGTCGGCGTCTAACCGGGGACCGCCGTGCGGCCGCTCTTGTGTCCGCAGGGCACCAGCAACCCCATCTTCCTCAGCAGCGTGGCCTTCTTCCAGGAGTCCAACATCAGCCAGCAGACGCAGGTGAAGGTCGCCGTCTACGACGTGAAGGACCGCTCGCAGGGCACGGTGAGGAGACATGAGCTGGGTGTGGACATGCATACTATATATATATATATATATATATATATATATATATATATATATATATATATATATATATATATATATATATATTAACTAATAATAATAATATAGTTATATATATACATATATATAACTATATTATTATTATTAATTAATATATTTATATATATATATGTTAATATTCTGTCTCATCTCTTTAGATGTACATGTTGGGCTCGGCACTCTTTCCTGTTAAAGAGTTGTTGCAGGAGAAGAGCCACAGATTACAGCTGGAACTGAGGTAACAACCCTTCTGGCTTCTTATACATTTATATTTATATATATATATATATACAGTATGTATTTATACCGTATTTATATAAATGTATATGAATCCAGTAAATGTGTGTGGTGCAGGTCGGCAGAGAACCAGCAGGTGGGGAACATCACTGTTGCTGCCTGGCAGATGGAGGAGAGGGCGGATCAGAGGATGTCGGGCGGCCGCCTGCCGGACAGCATCAACGGACGGGTGAGAGGGGGCGGGGTTACGTGTGAGATGTGTTTTGTCTCTGAGGCTTCCTGTGACGTGTGTGTGTGTGTGTGTGTGTGTGTGTGTGTGTGTGTGTGTGTGTGTGTGTGTGTGTGTGTGTCCGGCAGACGATGCTGCCCGTGGACGAGAGCCTCAGCGAGTCGATGGGCGTCCGGATGAAGTACGCGTCGCTAAGCAAAGACACTCTGCTGCGCTCAGGTGCTCCTCGTTGACTTTAAGAGTTAAAGTGTTCGTTCTGCTCATCTAGAGGCAGAGGTTGTATTGTTTTTATCTCTCTCTCTCTCTCTCTCTCTCTCTCTCTCTCCCCCTCCCTCTCTCTCCCTGTGGTCAGTGTTTAGGGGCACGATGTCCCGCATGTACCGCTTCCCCACCACGGAGGGGAGTCACCTCCGGGTGCTGGAGCAGATGTCCGAGAGCGTCCTCTCCCTGAACGTCCCCAGACAGTTCGTCAAGCTGCTGCTGGAGGAGGACGCGGCCAGGTACACACACACGCACACGCACACGCACATGCACACGCACACGCACACGCACACGTTCTTTAATGATATAAGACATATATGTGGATACTTTGTATCGTCTTCACTGTTTGTCTTTTTTAAAGTCGGTGAAGTGAATCCGTCTCACTTCAAAGCCACAAAACCAAAATTCTGAACAATTTACAAAAGTTAAATAAGTAAAAAGAAAAAATTCTGAGAAAGAATTTATAAATAATGAAGAAAGAAAAAGTGAAAAAAAATAATGACAAAATAAATTAACAAAACTAACAACCAAAAAAGATTTAAAAAAAAAATAAGTATAAAGAATAAATAATATTAAAAAAAATGCTATATATATATATAAGAAGAATATAATATATAATAATAGAAAGACACTAAATGAATGTATCACCTGATTTAAATGTGTTGCTCCAGGGTGTGTGAGCTGGAGCAGCTGGGGGAGCTGTCGCCCTGCTGGGAGAGTCTGAGGAGGCAGATCGTGTCTCAGTACCAGAGCATCGTCCTGAAGTACCAGGAGACGCTGGAGCACCTCACCGCCTACCGAGGTCAGAGCACCTCCTCCGTGGAGCGTCTCCTCTGTGGAGCGTCTCCTCCTCAACGGGGTCGTGACCTTTGTGTTGACCTCCAGGTCCGTCCTTCAAGGCCAGCAACCTGAAGGCGGAGAGGAAGCTGGAGTTCATGCCCACCAACCTGCACGTCCAGAGGATGAGGGTCCAGGACCAGCTGGGCTTCGGTGAGTTCAACACCACCACCCCTTCCTATTCCCCCTCTTCTCTCCTCTTCCTCCTCTTCCCCCTTCTCCTCGTCCTCCCTCTTCCTCCTCTTCAACCCTCTCCTTCCTCCAACCTTTTTTTATTTGTTGTTGCACACCTCCTCCTCGCCCTCTGCCCTCTCCTCTTCCTCCTCTTCCCCCCCCCCCACCTCTCCCCTGACGCCTCCCCCCCTCTCCAGAACACACGTATGACGTCATCACCGTCGGGGCGCCGGCCGCTCACTGCCAGGGCTTCAGGAGCAGCGGCCTGAGGAAATTCATCCACAAGTTTGAGGAGGCGAAGAAACAGTAAGTGAGAGGAAGAGGAGGAGAAGAAGAGGAGAAGAGGAGTCTGTTGTATCTGTTGCTGTGTCTGTTGTTGTGTATGTGTCTGTGTCTGTTGCGCTGGTAACAACCCCTCCTCCTGTAGCTCCGCCCTCTCCAGCTGCCAGTCCCTCGTCTCCGCCCCTCAGGACGTGGTGCGGGCCAAAGAGGTCCTGGCCCAGGTGACCACGCTGAGGACTCAGGTGGGCTACTACGCCGAGAGGCTGTCCAGGGCCGCCAGGGAGCGCTCGGCCAGCGGCCTGCAGCGCACGCTCGCCATCCTGGCCGACAAGGTGTGTTCACCTGAGTCCTCTCCTCACCTGAGTCCTCTCCTCACCTGAGTCCTCTCACCTGAGTCCTCTCCTCACCTGAGTCCTCTCCTCACCTGAGTCCTCTCACCTGAGTCCTCTCCTCACCTGAGTCCTCTCCTCACCTGAGTCCTCTCCTCACCTGAGTCCTCTCCTCACCTGAGTCCTCTCACCTGAGTCCTCTCACCTGAGTCCTCTCCTCACCTGAGTCCTCTCCTCACCTGAGTCCTCTCCTCCCCAGACTCGTCAGTTGGTGTCTGTGTGCGACTGCCAGCTGCTGGCGTCGGCCATCCAGGCCCTGAAGGCGGCGCGGCCCGAGTACGTGGCGTCCGAGGCGTCTCCCTCCGCCGACGCCGAGCAGGTGGTCCTGAGGAACGACCAGGACACGCTGCTTGCCACCTGGAGCGGCTCCAACAGCCGTGCCGCGCTGCAGATGGACCGGCACGAGCACGAGTGGGTGAGTCACGGGGTCAGGGGTCAGGGGGTTAGGGGGTCAGTGGGTCAGGGGGTGAGTTAGTGAGTCAGGGGGTTAGTTAGTGAGTCAGGGGGTCAGTGGGTCAGTTAGTGAGTCATTGGGTCAGGGGGTTAGTGAGTCAGGGGGTGAGTCAGGGAGTCAGTGGGTCAGTGGGTTAGTGAGTTAGTGAGTCAGTTTCTTCAGTGGGTCAGTGGGTCAGTGGGTTAGTGAGTTAGTGAGTCAGTTTCTTCAGTGGGTCAGTGGGTTACCCAGCGGTCCCGTGATGCTCAGTGTGTCTGGGCCTCTGGTGTCCTCAGGACAAGGTGTGGCTGAACGTGGACAAGTCTCTGGAGTGCATCGTCCAGCGCGTGGACAAGCTGCTGCAGAGGGAGAGGAGGCCGAGCGCCAGCAGCCAGGGCACTACCCCGTCCGCCCTGCAGGGCGGCGCCAGCAGCCAGGGCACTACCCCATCCGACCTGCAGGGCAGCGCCAGTAAGAAAGGTGACGCGCCCGCAGAGCATGACATGTGAGCGCCGCTCAGAGAGTTAACGCTGTGTGTGGCTGTGAAAGGTGAAGGGAAGAGACGGGCCTTCTGGATCAACCCCGAGTCATCTTCATCCTCATCACCACCACCCTCCTCTTCCTCTCTGCCCGCCCTCTCCTCTGCACACGACTTCTGTAGGTTCACTTCTACCTTTTTAAGAACTCACCAGAACAAACACCTGCATCGTGTCTCGTGTGTCATCTTTGTGATCCTGTGTTTGGGTCCGCCCGCCGCGTCGCCTCGGTCCAGAGACGTCTCTGACGCTGTTGTAGTCTTTTGTGTGTCTCTGACGCTGTTGTAGTCTTTTGTGTGTCTCTGACGCTGCAGTTGTAGTCTTGTGTGTGTCTCTGACGCTGCAGTTGTAGTCTTGTGTGTGTCTCTGCTGCCTCGTGTGGCTTACGCTAATCATGCACGTTGCACCTCCAACCTCTTCCAGATGGGAGCCCCAGTGTGGAGGAGGCCTACCCAGGTAAGAGCTGCAGGACTCTATGTATACATCTTATACTCAATATACTCAGAGTTGATTATCAAATGAGATTTGTTTTAAAGCTGCACATTAAATTGGACTTTATAGATATAATATATATATTTTTACTGATTGCTGGACATGTCCCTCCTCTTTATTTAGTGCTAATAATCTTTAATAAAGAGCATCTTAATGCTCTGCTGTAGCCTGGAGGCTCACACCTTGAACCCAGGGAACTCTTATGTTTGGAAATGTAACTACACTCAGAAACATCCTTGCTTATACTTTATTTATATTTTTAAAGTAGAGAGGATTGCCCAAACTAGAGTAAATATGTCCGTAAAGCACAATATTGGACCAAGAAGGGAAATGATGATAAGAACGACTAAAGTTCAGAATAAAGTGTGTGTCGTAATGAGGTCACCACTAAAGGTTCAGTTTGGAGATGCAGGGCGTCTTCGTTAATAACACATTTATTATTGTGCTATCTTGTATTTTATATTTATATTTTTCTAACTTCCTGGCACTTGGTAATCTCGCTCAGCGCTTCTGCTTCTCTGTCGCGTCTCGTCTGGTTTCTGTTCCCGTCTCATGAAAACTAAATCCACTGCTCATGAACTTCCTGAGCGTGCTGCAGCGTTGTGCGACGGCCTCACCTCGGGGGGGTGCGCCCCTCGTCCTTGTCTTGCAGGCGAGTGGAGCGAGGCGCTGTACCCGCTGCTCACCACGCTCACCGAGTGCGTGGCCATGATGGCCGACCAGGCCCAGAAGTCCATGGTGTTCCTGCTGATGCAGGACAGCGCCGCCACCATCGCCATGGAGCTGTCGCTGCAGTACCGCCGCGACGTCGTCTTCTGCCAGACGGTCAGGGGGCGCACACACACACACACACACACACATGCACACGCACACATGCACACTGAGGCTTTAATAATATAGATATAAGACACATATGTGGATACTTTGTATTGTTTTCACTGTTTGAATCCGTCTCACTTCAAAGCCACAAGACCAAAAATATTATATTACACATTTCTTTTAATGAAAATAAATATAATAAAAGATAATAATAATGGGGAAAAAAGTGTGGGGGGGGGAATGATGACAAAAATATATTTTAAAAAGAAATCAAATAAATAAGTAAAATAAGTATAAAGAATAAATAACGAAAAAAATCCGTAAATAAATTAGGAAGAAAATAACTTCTAAAACTTTGTCTCACTTTATGCCCTCAGAACATATTTTATTATTGTGATACTTTGTAGCGCTTCATACGGTATTAACTGTATGTGTGTGTGTGTGTGTGTGTGTGTGTGTGTGTGTGTGTGTGTGTGTGTGTGTGCGCAGCTCACCGCTCTCATCTGCGGCTTCATCATCAAACTGAGGAACTGTCTCCGTGACGACGGATTCCTCCGTCAGCTGTACACCATCGGCCTGCTGGCTCAGTTTGAGTCTCTGCTCAGCACCTACGGTACAGACACACACACACACACACACACACACACACACACACACTCAGTGAGGCTTGACGAGCTTGTCTCCCGTGTGGTCCAAGGTGAGGAGCTGGCCATGCTGGAGGACATGAGCGTCGGCATCATGGACCTCCGCAACGTCACCTTCAAGGTAGGAAGACGCCAGAAGAGAATCAATCCTGGTTCTTCTTCTGTTTTTATGGCTGTTATCAAGTTTCTTGTAATGTTTCTGTTGTCGTGACAAAGAAAACTGAATATTTGTAAATGTTTATTTGTTAGATACAATTGTAAAAAGTGTTTTTCTATTTGGGAAAAGACTTTGTGATCGATAATAAAAATGACCACTGGAGCACTATCTTTATTATAATGTATCTGCATAATGTCGGGTTATCCATGCAAACGCAGCTCCTCCTCCCCGTCAGGTGACCCAGGCCACCGGTAGCTCCGCCCCCGACATGCTGCCCATCATCACGGGGAACCGCGACGGCTTCAACGTGCGCATCCCGCTGCCGGGCGCCATGTTCGACGCGTTGCCGCGGGAGATCCAGAGCGGCATGCTGCTGAGGGTGCAGCCGGTGCACTTCAACGTGGGCATCAACGAGCAGCAGACGCTGGCGGAGAAGTGCGTGAGGCGGGAGGGAAGGAGACGAGGGAAGGAGATGAGGAGGGAGGGGTTGATGTGGTTCCTCTGTGCAGGTTTGGAGACACGTCCCTGCAGGAGGTCATCAACCTGGAGAGTCTCTCCAGGTTGAATTCGTACTACGAGCAGTTCAAGGAGGTCCTGCCGGAGGACTGTGAGTACCAGACCCCCCCCCCACTCCTTTTGGTTCCTCCTCACCTTCATCCCTCCTCCTCCTCCTCTCCATCGCCCCCTCCAGGCCTCCCGCGGTCTCGCTCCCAGACGTGTCTCCCGGAGCTGCTGAGGTTCCTGGGGCAGAACGTCCACGCCAGGAAGAACAAGAACGTGGACGTCCTGTGGCAGGCGGCCGAGGTGAGAACGCCGTTCCTGCTTTTGCCGTGACGTGATTTTATTTATTTGAAGTTATTGATGGCGAGCGTCTCGTCCTCAGATCTGCCGCCGGCTGAACGGCGTCCGCTTCACCAGCTGCAAGAGCGCCAAAGACCGCACGGCCATGTCGGTGACCCTGGAGCAGTGTCTGATCCTGCAGCACGAGCACGGCATGGCGCCGCAGGTCTTCACGCAGGCGCTGGACTGCATGCGCAGGTAGGGATCACACACACACACACACACACACACCTGAGAGTCACACCTGGACACAACACGTCCTGTCTGTAAAGGTATATATAAATAAAAGAGACAGCGCCCTCTCTTAAAGAGACAGCGCCCCTCTCTTAAAGAGACAGCGCCCTCTCTTAAAGAGACAGCGCCCCTCTCTTAAAGAGACAGCGCCCTCTCTTAAAGAGACAGCACCCCTTTCTTAAAGAGACACATAAATGAACCGTGAACACACATTAAATCATAAGAAGTGGACACAGTTGTATTAGATCAGTAAGATATGCTCCACCGACACGAATGGTGGCGTGGAGCCGCCTCACTTCAGCTGACGAGAGCTTTCTGCTGCCCTCGGGGTGTCTGGAGCGCTTGTTGTCTGTTTGTTGGGTCAACAGAGTCTTTACCCTAAAGCTGCTGCTTATTTATTATTTTACTGTATTCGTCGTCGTCCTTTTTTATTTTTCATTAAGTTTCTTTTCCAATTTGTCTGTTGATAATAAATAAGTGTTCAGTTCTCCGCCTCAGAGCTTGAAGCAGCTCTTCTGCTGCGTGTTCTCCGCATGTGTCGTGCAGCATGTGGAACGCGTGTCTTACGTCTGCTTCAGTCTCTGGCTGAGAACAGGCGTCCTGCAGCGTTTACATAAACCTCTCCAGAAAGCGTCTGGTTTGAGAAGCTCTGGCGTTTAACTCGGCGTGAGCCCGACGTGGACAGAAGGCCGGAGCGCTCCTCCTCCTCAGCCTCACGGCGGGGATCCACGCTGTGACTCAGGGACTCTGTTGGTTTCTTTGTGTCGGAGACGTTTGTGTTGTGAGCGTTGTGTTGAAGCTGTAAACAAACACGTCTCGATGAAGCTGCTCTGCCGCATGACATCTCTTCACCTTCTGCTCCCCCTCTTCTCTCCTCCCTCCTTCCTCCCTCCATCCTCAGCCGACGAGCATGACTTCTGCTTCTTTATCGTGATTAGAGTTTAAATGGTTTGAGCTGACGCATGTTGTAGAGACGTAGACACGTAGAGACGTACCCTTCTCCTTCCACGGCGCCGTTTGTCCCGCTTGTGCATTACATGTGCACGTTAGCACGTTAGCACGTTAGCACGCTCCTGTGATGCATGCGGCTGCATTTCAAATGTACAGATGACCCTGAAGGTCTCGTAGAACATGTGGACACTTTGAGCCGCCGCCGGTTTCTTCTTCTTCTCTTTTTCCGAAAGACGGAGAAACATCTTTCTTAATTTTCTCTTGTTTCTCTTCCTCTTCCCCTCCCCTCTTCTTCCTCTGTTTTCCCGCCTGTTTTGACGTCGTCATGATTCGGTTCATTTCTTTTGCGTGATTCATTTCCATTTGTTGTGCCCTCCATATGTTGTTGTTGTTGTTGTTGACACCTGGCCTGCTGCCTGTGGCCGTGGCTTCTTTGTGATTTCTTGCCGGCGTCACGTTGACATTTCACCTCCTCGCCGCGTTCACCTGCCATCTGGTTACGTTGGCTCCTCCTCTCCTCCTCTCCTTTCCTTCTTGCCATCTTTCTTTTCCTATTTTCTCTCCTCTTTCTCCTCCATCTCTTTTTGCCCTTGTATTTTCCCTCATCTGTTGCTCCTCTTTCCTCCTCCTCCTCTTCCTCCTCCCTATTCCCTCTCCTCCTCCTCTTCCCCATCTTTCCTCTCCTCTTCTTCATCCTCCTCTTCTTCCTTCTCTTCCTCCTCTTCTCCATGTTCCTCCTTCCTCCTTCTCCTCCTCCCCTCCTCCATCTTCCTCCTCTTTAACTATCTCATTCCACCACCTTCCTCCAACTTTTTTTTGTTTGCCGCTGCACACCTCCTCCTCCTCCTTCCTATACCCTCTCCTCTTCCCTCTCCTCTTCCCTCTCCTCCTCCTCTCGTGGCTCGTCAGCGTGGGTACGAGGGAGGGCGTGACCCAGAAGAACCTGAGCGGCGTGCTGCCGGTGCGTGACCTCCGGCTCGACCCCGGGCTCCTGTACTCGCTGCCCCTGCTGGCGCTCAGCCCCAACCTGCTGGTGGTGTGGATCTTCCTCAGCGTGGCCTACTTCCTGGCCAAGCTGCGCTGCAGCTGACGGGGGGGGGGTCTCTGCACGGGGCTCATGCACCGAAGCCCCGCCTCCTGCTCTGTTTGGGGGCACTTCCTGTTTGGTGTTTCTCCTTTTTGTGGACTTGCAGAAAGATGCATGTTTCATATGGAAGACATGAGCGCGGAGGTCACGATGGAGGTCACGGAGAAGGTCATGGAGGAGGTCACGGTGGAGGTCACGGTGGAGGTCACGGAGAAGGTCACGGAGGAGGTCACGGTGGAGGTCACGGTGGAGGTCACGGAGGACTGCCGTGTTTACAGCATGAACTCAGCTCCCCGTCCATCTGCAGCAGCGGCGTACTTCCTGTTCCTGTCACCAGACAAGTGAACGAGATGAAGTGTGTCGCTTGAAATGCCGTTAAATCTAAAATGACCAGAGAGAGAGAGAGAGAGAGAGAGAGAGAGAGAGAGAGAGAGAGAGAGAGAGAGAGAGAGAGAGAGAGAGAGAGAGAGAGAGAGAGAGAGGAGGGGGATTTAATGTGTTAAAGGTCACACAGGCCGTCAGCATGTCCCTAAGTTCTCTCCACTTCCGGGAGTGAAGCTGCTTCATGTTGCGCTCTCCTATCTGTGTGGTGGACAGCGCCCTCTGCTGGACAGACTGAAGAACTGTCTCTGCCTTGTTCTTCATCACTACAGAACACAGAAGGTCTGTCATGACACCTGGTGAATATGTTTTAGGGAAACATGCAGATATAAACGTTGCTTCAGGAAAGAGTTATTTTTGTTGTTATGAGAATCTATTTATCTTTGTGCAATTCGATTATCATCGTCTTCCATTTGCATTTCGCACCTTAAACGAAAGCTTTTAATCTGTGCCAAAGTTAAGTAAGCTTATATATATTTAATTATGCATATATACATTTAATTATGCAAATGTTTAATTATAAATTAAATGTATTTATTTTATATATATTTATTTGTATATATTTCCAGGCAGTGTTATTGCTTCGGGCCTCCTCGTATGTTGCACTGTTCCAGCAGATCTGGGGTCAGTTCTGTTCACATTTACATCTCCACTAAATCTCCAGCTTCCGTTGGGTTTAAAAGCCGAACACTAGAACGTGTATTTACAGCCCTGTTCACGCCCCCCCCCCCCCCCCCCCCCCCTCCACGTTGAAACAAATCAAGGTTTGAAATACTTTGCATACCGTGTGACGACACGCGTGACCCTTTGTGTTTGCAGGGCGGTATGTGCAGTTTCCTGTGTAGCAAGTCTGTAGCAGAAACTGTGTGTGTGTGTGTGTGCGTGTGTGTGTATTTCTCTCTCTGGCACATTTAGGGCTCTAAAATTGGTGCTGGATCAGTTCCGGCCTCGCCAGTTGAACGAGCTGAATTTGTAGGTTTCTTATTGGCTGAAGTTGGAACTTATGACTGTAGGATGTGTGTGATGGCGCAGGGTGCAGGGTGCAGGGTGCAGGGTGCAGGGTGCAGGGTGTAGGGTGCAGGGTGCAGGGTGCAGGGTGCAGGGTGCAGGGTGCAGGGTGCAGGGTGTAGGGTGCAGGGTGCAGGGTGTAGGGTGAGGTGTAGGGTGCAGGTGTGGGGTGCAGGGGTGGGGCAGGGTGCAGGGTGTAGGGGTGTAGGGGTGCAGGTGAGGGCACAGGGGTGAGGGCAGGGGGAGTGTGTGGGGTAGGGGGAGGGGTGGGGTAGGGTGTGAGGGGTGTAGGTGTGAGGGTGAGGGTGGGGTGAGGTGAGGGTGTAGGGTGGTAGGTGTAGGGTGAGGGGGTGAGGGTGTGGGTGCAGGTGGGTGCAGGGTGTGGGGTGGGGTGTAGGGGGGTGAGGGTGAGGGGGTGTAGGGTGTAGGTGTAGGGTGCAGGGTGTAGGGGTAGGTGTAGGGTGAGGGTGTGGGGTGTAGGGTGTGGGTGAGTGTAGGTGTGCAGGTGTAGGGGTGCAGGGTGAGGGTAGGGGTGTGGTGTGGGTGCAGTGGGTGGGTGCAGGGTGTAGGGTGCAGGGTGTAGGGTGAGGGTGTAGGGTGTAGGGGGTGCAGGGTGTAGGGTGGGTGTGTAGGGGTGGGGGGTGAGGGTGTAGGGTGGGGTGAGGGGTGGGGGTGTAGGGTGTGGTGTAGGGTGAGGGTGTAGGGTGAGGGGTGGGGAGGGTGAGGGGTGTAGGGTGGGGAGGGTGGGGGGGTGAGGGGTAGGGAGGTGTGGGGTGAGGGGTGAGGGTGTAGGGTGGGGTGGGTGAGGGTGGGGTGAGGGTGTAGGGGTGAGGGGGTGTAGGGTGAGGGTGTAGGGGTGAGGGTGTAGGGGTGAGGGGTGTGGGTGAGGGTGTAGGTGAGGTGAGGGGTGTAGGGTGAGGGTGTAGGGTGAGGGTGTAGGGTGAGGGTGTAGGGTGTGAGGTGTAGGGTGAGGGTGTAGGGTGAGGGTGTAGGGTGAGGGTGTAGGGTGTAGGGTGAGGGTGTAGGGTGTGAGGTGAGGGTGTAGGGTGTAGGGTGAGGGTGTAGGGTGAGGGTGTAGGGTGTGAGGTGAGGGTGTAGGGGTGTGTGAGGTGTGAGGGGTGAGGGAGGTGTAGGGTGTAGGGTGAGGGTGTAGGGTGAGGGTGTAGGGTGAGGGTGTAGGGTGTAGGGTGAGGGTGTAGGGTGTAGGGTGAGGGTGTAGGGTGAGGGCGCAGAGCACTTCAGCTCTAACCGTTAAACATTAGCTTTAAAGAGTTTACGCAAAGCAGCTTATTTTATTTATTTATAAGGAATAAAACTGCAAGTCCACGAAGCTTTTAAGGGATGAATTCAGGTTAGTTGAAAGTAATTATCATATTATTGTATTATTATAGAACCCCTGACCCTCTAGGGACCATTTGTTATATTGAATTGTTTATTTTTAACCTCTAACCGGTTTAGATCTGCCTCTGTGAGACAGAAGTTACACGTTAGAATTGATTATAAAGAAGATTTTCATATATAAATACATCTAATATATAAACATATAATTAAGTAATCGCTTAGCTGCAGGGATGTGAAAGAATGGGAATTATTTTATGTAGAATATACAAAAACTTTGTTTTAAAATGAGGTAATATGTTCGGTTTCTATCATATAATTATCATTAATTCCCAAAACTTACATGTGTGTTTTACACACAGTTTTACAAATTTTGTTTTATTCTTAAGAATCCAGATGTATCCGAATATATTTGTACTGTATTTAAATTGTATTTATGGATTACCCAAATGTTACCTTTGGGTAATGATACACCCAAATGTTTGCTATATCTTGACTGAATATATATATATATATATATATATATATATATATATATATATATATATATATATATATATATATATATGCTTGTGCCGCCACGCTGTCACTTTAGATCACGTCTTGTTTTTAAATGAAGATTTATTTTCTGTGTAATGGATGTTGATTTAATTGACTTTGCACTCGGCTCTAAACTTCCTGTTTACAACATAAACAAACTGCGTGAACAGCTGTTTTACTTTGTTGTTATTGTCAGAAAGTGTCGAGGAAAGTTTGTTTTTTATTTAAAAATATGGCTTTTTGCTGTCGAAAGTGATCCCGTCCAGTCAGGGTGTCCCTGAACGCCACACCACACTGTAACAAACCACCAGTCAGGGTGTCCCTGAACGCCACACCACACTGTAACAAACCACCAGTCAGGGTGTCCCTGAACGCCACACCACACTGTAACAAACCACCAGTCAGGGTGTCCCTGAACGCCACACCACACTGTAACAAACCACCAGTCAGGGTGTCCCTGAACGCCACACCACACTGTAACAAACCACCAGTCAGGGTGTCCCTGAACGCCACACCACACTGTAACAACCCCCCCCCCCGGTGTCCTCACCGCTGCCCGTTGTCTCCTCAGTGAAGGCTGCCGGCGAGAGAACACGGTGAAGAACGTCGGCTGCAGGAAGTACGCCTTCAACTGTCTGCAGCTCAAAGCCTTCCCCAAGCACTACCGGCCCCCCGACGGCACCTACGGCAAGGTGGAGACCTGACGGCCCCCCGACGGCACGGTGGAGACCTGGCGGCCCCCCGGGGTGCTGCCCCCCCCGACGGCACGGTGGAGACCTGGCGGCCCCCCGGGGTGCTGCCCCCGACGCACGTGGAGACCTGGCGGCCCCCCGGGGTGCTGCCCCCCCCGACGGCACGGTGGAGACCTGGCGGCCCCCCGGGGTGCTGCCCCCCCCGACGGCACGGTGGAGACCTGGCGGCCCCCCGGGGTGCTGCCCCCCCCGACGGCACGGTGGAGACCTGGCGGCCCCCCGGGGGGCTCCGCCTCTCACCGCCGGGCGGACGCTGTGTTTACTGGTGACGGTTTCTGTCCCGGAGGAGACAACAAACCGCAGAAGAGTTCTCCCTGTTTTCTGTTTCTTTTTCTTAGGATGAAGCGTTTTTTATGTTTTCGTTGTTTGTTCCACGATATGCACAACAAACAAGTTGAATTCAAGAACCTTTAAATGTATGAACGACACTGCCTCACCTCTCTGATCGAGCTGATACGATCAATATTGATCAATATCGATCAATATTGATCATGCACACATTTATATTTATGCTCCACCACGAAAAATCATTAAAACACCTTTAAATCCAATTCTATAGGAATAGAAGTGGCTGTTGTCGGCCCACCGTGTTCACACACATTTCCACGTTAGGACGACTTGAAGCCTCTGAGGAAACATTCAAGGGACGATATTTATATTGAGGGGAGGATCGATTTATTTGTCAACAAATCAAATGAAAATGTAAAATGTGTCACAGACTGAAATGTTTCCCGCTCTTTTCTCCGCTCACGTTTCCGCTGTGATCAATAAAACATGACGACACAGGAACTGGAACTGTCTGTGTGAAGAAAACTGGACTGAAAATAGGATCAATTAAACCTCATTAATCTCAATCGGAGGGATTAAAGGATACTTAAATGGATTAAGAATAAAGGGTTGCACCTCTTCTTCAAATGCAATTAGTTTTTGCTGCTTATGTTTTTTCTTTTCAACAAAAATAAGAAAATCCGAAGAAACTAAACCGAGATATTAATAACGTGTAGTGACGCGTCTGAAGGAGAGGAGGTGGGAGGCGGTCTCCAAAGAGAGGAGGTGGGAGGCGGTCTCCAAAGAGAGGAGGTGGGAGGCGGTCTCCAAAGAGAGGAGGTGGGAGGCGGTCTCCAAGGAGAGGAGGTGGGAGGCGGTCTCCAAAGAGAGGAGGTGGGAGGCGGTCTCCAAAGAGAGGAGGTGGGAGGCGGTCTCCAAAGAGAGGAGGTGGGAGGCGGTCTCCAAAGAGAGGAGGTGGGAGGCGGTCTCCAAAGAGAGGAGGTGGGAGGCGGTCTCCAAGGAGAGGAGGTGGGAGGCGGTCTCCAAGGAGAGGAGGTGGGAGGCGGTCTCCAAAGAGAGGAGGTGGGAGGCGGTCTCCAAAGAGAGGAGGTGGGAGGCGGTCTCCAAAGAGAGGAGGTGGGAGGCGGTCTCCAAGGAGAGGAGGTGGGAGGCGGTCTCCAAGGAGAGGAGGCAGTCTCCCAGGAGAGGAGGCGGTCTCAGGGGAGAGGAGGCTGTCTCCAAGGAGAGGAGGCGGGAGGTGGTCTCCAAGGAGAGGAGGCGGTCTCGGGAGACGGGCTGTGACGGAGATCAGGAGAAGTCTCCTGACTGTGACACATGATGTGAGGAGGAGGAGGAGGAGGAGGAGGAGGAGGAGGAAGAGGAGGAGGAAGAGGAGTCGCATGGGCTGAACTAATGGCCTCCTGACTGCAGCGCGCCGCAGGAGCGCCGCTCCAGTCCCGGCGCTCCGCGGACATGAGCGCTCCTCTGCTCGTGGGCCTGATCTCCGGCGTCGGCGCCGTGTCCGCCATGCTGCTCTTCGCGCTCTCCAAGCTGTTTTCCCGCCAAGGCGGCGGCGTCCACGTGGAGGACGGCCGCGGCCGCGCGGTGCTGATCACGGGCTGCGACAGCGGCTTCGGCCACGCGCTGGCTGGGCGCCTGGACCGGAGCGGCTTCGTGGTGTTCGCCGGGTGTCTGGCGCCGGGGGGCGGCGGCGCCCGGGCGCTGGCGGCGGAGAGCTCCGGGAGCCTGAGGATCCTCCAGATGGACGTCACCAGCGATGAAGACGTGCAGCGGGCGAAGAAGATCGTCCAGGAGAACCTGCCGGAGAAAGGTGAGGCTGAGCTGTAAGAAAGGATCCAGGATCAGCTGATAATAATGTTTGTTTTACTCAATTCTAGCCATGAAAGTCAATTTATCTTTAAATTAAATTAAAACTGTGAAATATTAAAAAAATACTTAGAAAATTTGATTTACTGAAATTATTTTTGATTTACGGTGAATATCTTATTTATTATTATTATTATTATTATTATTATTATTATTATTATTATTATTATTATTATCGTGCAGTTGCGAATGTCAGTTAATTGTTCTATTAAATCAAACTGTGAGATATTAAGTTATTTTTTTGCTCAATTATTTGAATTATTTCCTAAATTCTTTTTGTAATTATACGTTTTTTCGAAAATATTAAAATATTTATTTATGACAAGAACTTAAAAATATATTTACACTCTGACACTCTAGATTTATCCTGAATATCTTAAAATTCTTAAATCATCATTTTGAGACGCAATACAGTTTGAAGAAGCGTTGTTATGTTTTATCCCCCCCCCCCCCCAGGCCTGTGGGCCGTGGTGAACAACGCCGGCGTCTCCGACTGGGCGGAGATCGAGTGGAGCGCCGTCGGAGACTTCCAGGACATGTTGGACGTCAACCTGTTCGGAGCCATCAGGACCGCCATCGCCTTCCTGCCTCTGGTCCGGGCCTCCAGAGGTGCTGACTGGTTCTATGTTTACTGACTGGTTCTGTGTCCTGACTGGTTCTGTGTTTACTGACTGGTTCTGTGTCCTGACTGGTTCCGTGTTTACTGACTGGTTTCCTGTGTCCTGACTGGTTTCACGTTGCAGGCCGCATGGTCTTCGTCTCCAGCATCTTCGCCTTCTTCACCTGCATCAGCATGGCGGCCTACAGCGTGTCGAAGCGCGGCCTGGAGGCGTTTGCCGACTGCTTACGGGTGGAGATGGCCAGCTTCGGGGTGAAGGTAACAGGCGACAGCTGAACGCCTGGTTCTCACGGCAGCTTTCATGTTTAGAGGCTCTTCATGAACCGCTATGATGCCGCTATGCATTGTGGGAAACCGTTGCCCCCCCCCCCAGGTGAGCGTCGTCCAGCCGGGGAACTTTGGCCGGTCCACCAGCATCCTGAAGGAGAAGAGCACCGCGGCCATCTGGGAGAGGCTGGGCGCGGAGCGGCGGGCGCTGTTCTCCCGGCGCTACGTCGACCTCGCCAACCGCTACTACACGGCCTCGTGCCGCGCCGGCTCCAAGGACGGTGCCGTGGTGGTGGACGCCATGCTGCACGCCGTCACGGCGGCGCGGCCCAGGTACCGCTACCTGCTGGCCTCGGCCGCCGACACCTTCTTCTTCACGCTCCTCCAGTTCCTCCCCACGGCGCTCAGCGACGCCGTGATGACCTGCAGCTCCATGTACGCCACGCGCGCCGCCACGCTGTACGCCGCCGAGGCCGCTCAGTGACGCGCAATGACGAACAATAACACAATAACGCACAATAACACACTCTGGGTTTCTGTCCTTTTTGAAGGTGAGTTTGTTCCGGTGACCGTAGGTGTCGATGTTTTACATCGTTTTCCTCTCTTGTAATAAATGTTACTTTCATCCCGATTGATCTCTTGAGTTGATTTCTCATGTTATTATGAAACGGATGTACGTGAAGTCGTCAGATTGTATTTGCTGGTATTTAGTTACGTATTTGTTGTTTGTTCAAATATTTGAAAACAACAAAACTGCAAAGAAAATCTACTTGAGCCGTGAAGACGAGAGACTTTGAAAAGGAAGAAAGGCCGTGCTACAAGTCGACCTCATACAACCTTGTTAAATTACCTCATTATATGACATCATATGACCTCATTATGACATATGACCTTATTGTATGGCCTCATTATATGACATGACCTCACTGTATGACATCATATGACCTCATTATATGTCATCATATGACCTCATTATATGACCTCATATGACATCATACAACCTCATTGTATGACCTTATTATATGACCTCATTGTCTGACCTTATTGTATGACCTCATTGTATGACATTATTATATGACCTCATTGTCTGACCTTATTGCATGACCTCATTGTATGACCTCATTGTATGACATTATTATATGACCTCATTGTCTGACCTTATTGTATGACCTCATTGTATGACCTCATTGTATGACATTATTATCTGTGCTCAGAATATGACTTCAGTTCACTTTTCATGAAGTGATGGGTTTTAGGACAAGGGCAACAAAGACAATAAGGACAACAAATACAACAAATATAATGAGGACAATGAATACAAAGAATATAACGAATATTTACATTACATGACATGTCATTTAGCAGACACTTTTATCCAAAGCGACTTACAATAAGTGCATTTCAACCTAGAGTACAAACTAAGAACAACAAGAATACAGAAAGTAACAATATAGCGAATATAACGAGGACAAGGACAACAAAGACAACAAAGACAACAAAGACAACGAGGACCACGAGGACAAGGAGGGCCTCTGTTGTCCCGAGCTCCTTGGTGATTTAAAAGGTGGAGTCCTGCTTTGACCCCGGAGCGTGAAGCGAGGAACCCACAGGCTCTGAGGACAGACGGCGTAAAGTCAGCCCTTCGGCTCACATGGTGTTACGGATTGCTCAAAGGAACTGAGGAAAACACTTCTTCTGAAATATTGTTTGGAAGAGGCAAGAAGAACTGAATCTTGTGACTTCTGAAAACATCCTAAAAATACTGCACACGCTTTGTGAGCCACGCACTGTTAACATAATGAATACTGGAGCGTCGGATCAACCTTCATAGTGATAACAACGTGAGAATAATGAGACATATAAGTATATACATGCATGTTGTTGTTGTTTTGTGTCTCTTTGTTGTTGTTTTGTGTCTTTGTTGTTGTTTTGTGTCTTTTTGTTATCGTATATATTTGAGATTTATGAAAAAGATATTGGAAATGTATGACCGAGAGAGAGCAATAAAGATTGTTTTCATAATCCAGATCCGCAACTGAAACTTGATTTAATTGAATATGATCTTTTAAATATTATCTTCTTTTTAAAACCCAGAGGTCCTGAGAGTTCACACAATAATTATCTGAATCTCATATCTGGGAACTTTATTGTTTATAAAAGTTCAGACTGCGATCTTGTGCATTCTTATTTAATTTAACGCTGAAAAATCATGAAAGATAATTGAACTTTAAAGCATTAAGGTATTAAAGGTATTAACCAATTAGTGTTTATCTTCTGTGTCAGAGGAGATTTGATTTGTCTTCCAGGAACTGTGGCAACATTTATTTGAAAAAGAAAGAGCAAATAAACATTAACTTATTGTTAACTTGAAATGTATTTATTTAGACTGTTCAGTCTATGTTAACTGTTCATTTTATTGTTATTCTAAGTTTTTATTATGTGACATGTAAATAAACATTAACTTATTGTTAACTTGAAATGTATTTATTTAGACTGTTCAGTCTATGTTAACTGTTCATTTTATTGTTATTCTAAGTTTTTATTATGTGACATGTTCGAAACCAATCTGTTTTATCTCATTTTAACCTCATGCAGTATTGATGTAATGCCATCAGGTGGCGATATCGAGTAAATCACTTTTTGAAGCAGCAGCTGGAGAAGAAGAACACTTTCAAAGAGGAAGAAATCCACCAGACCTCTCACTCTGCTGCTGTTTTCGCGGACTGGCTTGGATCGGTCTTTACGTCTCGCTGCTGAGCGATCTTTCCGGTCCGTATAGACGATCTTTGAGCTGAGCGGGCCACTCTGTGTCAACATAAGAGATGAACAACAACCGGGCGACCAGACCTTAAACTACACCCGACGTGTGTCTCCGTCCCGACGCGCGTGAGCCCGACGTGGAGGGTCGCGTGAGACCAGCAGGTGAGCAAGAGGGTGTTTGTATTGACCAATAAAATACAGGAAAATACACCTGTAGTTTCAGCTAACGCAGCTTATTCGCTAGCTAAGGTTAGCTGGGAGAATTAACGGTTACTGAGCGGTGCTGGGAACACCTGGCAGGTACCTGCGGGTACTGACGGGGCTTTTGGGGGGAGTTTTTCTAGATTTTTTTGTAAACGGTATTTTAATACAGATATAAATACAACTTCCATTGTGACAGTTGCTTTATTTAGTAATATGTGAGTGGTGTTGTTCCTCAGTTCGTAACGAGGCGGTTCTGTTCGACAGCAGCAGCGATGCAGACATAACGCCCCGATGGAGAGGAAGAGGTAAGTCCTCCTCTTCTTCAGCTCGGCTGCGGCTTTGCATGTCTGTGAGAACGAGACTCAGAGCTCCAGGAGGAGAGCACTTCTTCTTCCCCAGGAGGAGGAGGAGGAGGAGGAGGAGGAGGAGGAGGAGGAGGAGGAGGAGGAGGAGGGGTGTACTTTCTCTCACAGCTTCCCCAAATATCTCCCGTCCTGTATCAACTCCCCCCCCCTCCTCTTTAACGAGTTTAACGAGTTGTGTTCTTCAAGATGCTTTTACTTTGTAGTCTTCTCCTTTTTAACTTGCACTTATTGTAAGTCGCTTTGGATAAAAGCGTCTGATAAATGACATGTAATGTAATGTAACTATCAGTTTACGGACAATAACAGTGAGAAAGTCCCTAAACTGAATGGAGGGTTGAAGTTGGGTGTGATCAGCCTGTTGCTCTCCCTCAGCTCTGGGGAGGAGGAGGAGGAAGAGGAGGAAGAGGAGGAAGAGGAGGAGAAGGAGGTGGGCGGTGGCGAGCGAGGCCTGCTCCACGCCTGGAGGGGCTACTCCTACAGCGTGACCCCGGAGCGGCTGCTGCTGCCCCGCCCCGTGCTGCAGGCCGCCCTGGGCCGGCGCCACGGCGTGCTGCTGCTGGAAGGTAGCCTTCATCCCTTCTTCTGGGTACAGACTGTAGAGCGTGGAGAGGAACCGAGGAAGAGGAGTGGGACACATCGACACATAGTCACGTTTATGTTATTGACTTTAGTATTTGCTTTTCTACAACTGCAAACATCTCCTTTTTTCTGAGAACATCTCTGTTCTGTCGACGCTCCACCAGGAGGGCAGGTGTACAGTTTCGGGCAGTTGGCGTGGAAGCAGAGTCCCGGGCCGGCCACGCCCACCCTGGAGGCCGCGCTCGGCGGCCAGCGGGTGGTCGCCGTGGCGGCCGGAAGCTTCCACAGCGGCGCCGTGACGGAGGACGGCGGCGTCCACATGTGGGGCGACAACGCCTCGGGGCAGTGCGGCCTGCCGGGCCTCAGCAGCGTCCCCAACCCCACGCCGGTCGCCCTGCTGGACGCCGCCCCCCCGCTGAGCGTCCCGGTGCTGGAGCTGGCCTGCGGCGAGCGGCACACCCTGGCGCTGTCGGCGCAGCGGGAGGTGTGGGCGTGGGGCGGCGGCGCCCGGCTCGGCCTCAACACCGCCGCCGCGCACGTCTGGAGACCGCAGAAGGTGGAGCACCTGGCGGGCCGGCACGTGCTGCAGGTGGCCTGCGGGGCGGCGCACAGCCTGGCCCTGGTGCGCCGCCTGGGCCCTCAGGACCTGCAGCGCCCCCCGGTGGACAAATGCAGACAGTGCAACCAGCTGCTGTACACCATGACGGACAAAGAGGACCACGTCATCATCTCCGACGGACACTACTGCCCTCTGGGGGGGGAGCCGGCGGAGGGCGGGGGGGCGCAGGCCCCCGCTCCGCCTCGGGGGCTCAAGGCGTCCCCGTCCGAGCCGCTCCTCCACGACTCCACCCACACCCACACCTCCACCTCTACCTCCACCTCCACCCACACCTCCAGCTGCCCAGCACCGCCCGCCGGCCACCTCCCTCAGGACTCTGACAAAGAGGAGTCGGCCTTTGCCGACGGAGCGCCGGCGCCCTCGGACCCGGCGTCCTCGGCTCGGCCTGCAGGCGGCGTTCCCTCGGGGGTCAAGAGTTCACCGTACCCTGACCAGCAGGCCGTCCAGGACTACCTCCAGAGGCGGCTGGAGGCGGAGCAGCTGGAGGCGGCTGCAGCCACGCAGGCTCTGGTGAGAGGACGGAGCCCCGGCGTCCGGTCAGCGCAGAGCGCAGAGCGCAGAGCGCAGCTCCTCGAGTGAACGTTGTTTCCCTTCCAGCTCTCAGGAGGAGGCGTGGCCTCCTCCTCTCCCGGCTCCACGCTCAACAGCCTGGTGGCCTCCTGCGCCTCCGCCGTGGGCGAGCGGGTCGCCTCCACCTACGAGGCCCTGTCCCTCAAGAAGATGATGACCTACCTGCCCTCGGGCGCGGCCAGGCCGAAGGGGCTAGCGGGCGACGCCACGCCGCGCCGCGTCCTCCTGGAGGAGTCCACGCCGCGCCGCATCCTCCTGGAGGAGTCCACGCAGGCCAAGAAGAGCTGCAGCACAGGGGACATCCGGGAGGAGGAGGCGGAGGGTCTGCGGCGCCGCCTCTCGCTCCCCGGACTCCTCTCTCAGGGTAGATACGCTGTTCACCTCTTATCCACCTCCTGTAGCCGTGTGCGTAAGTACTGCGTGTGTGTGTGCGTGTGTGTGTGTGTGTGTGTGTGTGTCGCCTGTTTGTCCTGCTGATGCCTTCAGGCTCCTCCCCTCAGTCGCCTGATCCATACTGCATAACCATGTTTACAGTTAGAAGCTTCTTTGGCACCTGGAATACAAAGCCTGTCTGTCTGTTCCCCCCCCCCCCCCAGTGTCCCCGCGGCTGCTGAGGACGGCCTGCCGTCTCCGTCTGCGAGCGCCCCCCCTCCCCTCTGTGGGGGGGGCGCTGCCCGAGGCCCCCGAGGTGTTCCCCACCCTGCAGACGGAGGTGTGGAGCTGGGGCCACGGGGACGACGGACAGCTGGGACACGGGGACAGCCTCGCCAGGTGAGGAGGAGGAGGAGGAGGAGGAGGAGGAGGAGGAGGAGGAGGAGGAGGAGGAGGTCACTGTGTGTGTGTGTCTGCAGGTCTCAGCCGCTGTGCATCAAGAGTCTGAACAACAAGGAGGTGGTGCGGCTGGCGGCCGGCGCTCATCATTCCCTCGCTCTGACCGCCCAGTCTCAGGTGAGTCCCCGTGGTCACCTCCACGCCGTGTGGTCACCTCCACGCCGTGTGACCTCCACGCCGTGTGACCTCCTCGCCGTGTGGTCACCAGGTGTTCTCTTGGGGGAGCAACAGCTGTGGTCAGCTCGGACACATGGAGGCCCCCAGCACGGTGCCCCGCCTCGCGAAGGTAAGGGGCCTCCACCTGTACAACACACACACACACACACACAGGTACGGAGGCCTCGTGGTTCACCCCCCCCCCCCCCCCCAGCTGTCCGAGGGGATCCGGGTCTGGGACATCAGCGCCGGAGAGAGACACACCCTCCTGCTGGCAGACGGAGACTGCTTCAGGCCCATCATCTACTACAGCGGGCAGCAGGTGAAGGAGGAGGAGGAGGAGAGCCAACGGGAAGAAGGGGAGCAGGAGGAGCAGGAGGAGCAGGCGGGGAGCTCCACCCAGCAGCCCGTGCTGCTGCCCTTCTGCATGGAGGTGAGCACACAGTAGCTGCAGCTCCTGTCCTCCCAGAAGGATGCTGGTCCCGGCCTCTGGTTGTCGTGACGACCATGGGAAGGCGGTGCGTCTAACGTCCTCTCCGCCCCGCAGCTGGGCTACGTGAGTAACGTGTTCGCGGGCGGCGAGCGCTGCGTGGCGCTGTCGGACATGAACGTGATGGGCTTCATCGCCAGCCTCCACGAGCTGGCCTCGGCCGAGAGGAGGTTCTACTGCAAGCTGAGCCGCATCCGGACGCAGGTCATACGCCCCCTGCTGGAGCTCGGTGAGACAGCGCCCAGCGAGCCTCTGGTCCTCTGGTCCTCTGGTCCTCTCCTCTGGTCCTCTGGTCCTCTGGTCCTCCGTGGCGTGCCGTCATGTCCGTGGCGTGCCGTCATGTCCGTGGCGTGCCGTCATGTCCGTGGCGTGCCGTCATGTCGTGCTCTCCTCTCCTCCAGAGTCTCTGAGCTCGTCGCTGGGCCAGCCGGCCGCCGGCCTCCTGCAGGCCGTGGTGGGCCGGTTCGGCCTCCTGTGTCACCTGACGGGGCGGCACGCCGCCAGCCTCACCGCCAACCTGCGCCGCGTCCGCGACGTCAGCAGCCTACTGATCCTCGACCACGCCGCCATCTTCCTGGACTCCTACAGCGAGTACGCGCCGCTGCTTGTGTCTGTTCATTATGAATAGAGACGAGTGTCTGACGCCTCTCTGTCTCCAGGTACTGCAGCGCCGTGGGCGACTTCCAGGTGATGGGGGGCTTCCACAGCCTGACCAAGCCCTCGCTGTGAGACACACACAATCAGGCACACACACACACACACACACACACAGGCACACTCGTAGGACGCTGAGCGCCTGTCTCTGTGTCTTTCTGAAGGGATTTCTTCGGGAAGAGCCCTGAGCTGCTCAGGAGGCTGTCTGAGTGCAGCGAGGAGAGCCCCGCCATGGCCGACCTCCTGGTGGCGCTCTTCTACCTGCCGACGCGCCACCTGCACGAATACGGCCGGCTGCTGCTCAAACTGGCCACCTGCTTCGAGGTGGTGGGTCATGAAGGAGCAGAACACGACCTTGAGGAACAGTCGTTGCTGCTAATCAGGAATCACTTACAATGACGTCCTCTTTTAAATCATTATATATATATATATATATATATATATATATATATATTTGTTCTCAGTGCTCCAATGACTACCAGAAGCTGCAGGACAGCTGCTCCCAGTTCGAAGCGTTGGCCCTCAAGCTGAAGAGAAGAATGAAGGACGCCGACTACACCTTCAACTTCTGGAGGATGTTCCCCGGCAAGATGACGGTAAACTCTCCCTGTGTGTGTGCGTGTGTGTGTGCGTGCGTGTGTGTGTGCGTGTGTGTGTGTGACCTCCTGTCTGCTCCCAGGACTCCCTGAGGAGGCCTCACCGCCGGCTGATGTGCGAGAGCAGCAACAAAGCGCTGACGCTGCAGAACGCCGGCAGGTTCTCCGTCAACTGGTTCATCGTCTTCAACGACTCTCTGGTTCACGCACAGGTCAGCTACACACACACACACACACACACACACACACACACACACACACACACACACACACACACACACACACACACACACACACGTCATTGTGTCCGTGGCGCTGTGTCTCAAGCGTCTGTCTGCTTTGCCTCCGTGCTGTCAGGGCGTGGCACCTTGTAAAAACCTTGTAAGTATGCGTCAGCACGGCTACCTGTACCCCCCCCCCCAGTGTGTGTGTGTGTGTGTGTGGCTCACGACTAGACCGGTCATCTCGGGGTTGTCTCTTATCTCTTGTTGTTGCGACCAGATAAGATGCATCTATCTATAATACAGTCACCGTTTAGTGTTGCTGCTAATTAGATGACAAATAACATTGGCCTATATTTTAACTGCTGATTAAATTATTATAATCCGTGGCACATTTTGTAAAAATCTATTTAGATCCTCTAAATGACACAAATCAAGATATTTAATTCATTCTAAAATCATAATCTAATTCAGCTTGACATCCGATTCCTGCACATAATCTTTGATGAAGCTCCGACGTGAACATGTGACCCCGCCCCCCCCCCTGCATGGAGGATGACCTGTGACCCCCCCCCCCCCTCTCCGCTCCGTGTCTGTGATTAGAATCGTGCATTAAAGAAGTATAACGTGTTTCTTCGTCTCTTTGACATGAAATCTTTCTGAACGTTCCTCTGAATTCTGAGTGTTGATAGTTGTGAGAGTAGAGTAGAGAGACTGTCCCTCAGTGTGATCTGACACTCTCCTCCTCCTCCTCCTCCTCCTCAGTTCTCCACCCACCACGTCTTCCCCTTGACCACGCTGTGGGTGGAGCTCCTCCCCGAGGAGGCCGCGTGCCCGTAAGTCTCACCTGTGGAATACTAGAAAGATGAGAACTGTTCGGATGTGGAAACATTTTGAAAACCTGGTCTTTGACGTGTTTACAGGATTCTGTGTGTTTTAGTACATCATGATGTTGTACTTGTACGTGAGATACCTGATGTCTGTGTGTTCTCCTCGTTGACGTGATGATGTCTCCCTGCGGGTGTTCCTCTGCAGACACGCCCTGAAGCTGGTGTCCCCCGAGGAGAGCTTCACGCTGCTGGCCTCCTGCGCCCTGGAGAAGGTCTCTGAGCCGGCCCACCGGACAGGTACGCCCTCTGGACTCGTCTAACGCGCGTCTCCCCTCTAGACCAAGTGGCTCCGCTCCATCAACCAGGCGGTGCAGCAGGCGCTGAGCGGGGGGGCGCCGGGCGGGGGGGCGCCGGGCGGCTCGGCTCTCAAGCCGGACCCCCCCGCCTGCAGGACGGCCTCGCACACCTTCTATAAGGACGGGCGGCTGAAGGAGGCGACCTACGAGGGTCGCTGGCTCGCCGGGAAGCCCGACGGCAGGTTGGCCACGCCCGCTTCCCGTCTGCAGGTCACAAGGTCAAAGGTCGTGACCGGGGTTCATTCTTTATTTATCTTTCCAGTGGCGTGTTGAAATGGCCGGATGGGAGAATATACACGGGCGCCTTCAGGAACGGGCTGGAAGACGGGTGAGTGCTCCTATTGGTGGACTCCTCACTCCTCCTCACGCCTCCTCACGCCTCCTCACGCCTCCTCACTCCTCCTCACTCCTCCTCACTCCTCCTCACGCCTCTCCGTGTGTCTCCGTAGCTTCGGAGAGTTCGTGTCTCCCAACAAGACGCTCGACAAGAGCGACCAGTATGTCGGTCACTGGAAAGAAGGCAAGATGCACGGCCTCGGGACCTACAGGTGTGTGTGTGTGTGTGTGTGTGTGTGTGTGTGTGTGTGTGTGTCTAAGTCTAACCCCTCGTCCGGCTGCAGGTATGCGGGCGGCGAGGTGTACGACGGGGCCTTCCAGGACGGCGTGCGCCAGGGCCACGGCGTGCTGCGCAGCGGGAGGCTGACCGGCTGCTCCCCCAGCGTCTTCGTCGGCCAGTGGCTGCAGGACAAGAAGAGCGGCTACGGCGTCTTCGACGACATCACAAAGTACGGCAGCGCCCCCAAAGCCGCCAGGCGGCGGCGGCGGCGGCGGGCCAACGCGTGTCCTCTTTGTGCAGAGGGGAGAAGTACATGGGCATGTGGGCGGAGCAGCTGCGGCAGGGCAGCGGCGTGGTCGTCACGCAGTTCGGCCTTTACTACGAAGGAGCCTTCAGGGACAACAAGATGACGGTGAGCCTCCGGGGCTGGTCACGTTGGAACAACTTCAGCTCCCAGCTCCTAAGATGCTGGGTTTCCATTCAGGATGGATGTGGAGAGGAAATGAAGACTTGTTGTTGTTTAGGGCCCCGGGATCCTCCTGTCAGAGGACGACACCACGTACGAGGGGGAGTTCTCTGACGACTGGACCCTCAATGGAAAGGTGACCAATTAAACCATGTCCATACATGTAGTATAGTATGCCAGAATATGTCAAAATAAAGGTCATACTATTGTATTTCAAAATATGTCTATGTTGGCATTCAATACTATGACCTTTTATTTTGGCATACTATACTATGACTTTTATTTTGACATATTTTGGCATACTATACTATGACTTTTATTTTGACATATTTTGGCATACTGTACTATGACTTTTATTTTGACATATTTTGGCATACTATACTATGACTTTTATTTTGACATATGACTTTTATTTTGGCATACTATACTATGACTTTTATTTTGACATATTTTGGCATACTATAGTATGACTTTTATTTTGACATATTTTGGCATACTATACTATGACTTTTATTTTGACATATGACTTTTATTTTGGCATACTATACTATGACTTTTATTTTGACATATTTTGGCATACTATAGTATGACTTTTATTCTGACATATTTGGCATACTATACTATGACTTTTATTTTGACATATGACTTTTATTTTGGCATACTATACTATGAGCTTTATTCTGACAGGGAAAGCTCACCATGGCCAACGGCGACTACCTGGAGGGCTCCTTCAGCGGCGAGTGGGGGTCGGGCCTCAAGGTCACGGGCTCCTACTTCAAGCCACAGCTGGTCGACAAGGACAAGAGCGCCGCGTGAGCGCCCACACACACACACACACACACACACACACACACACACACACACACACGGAGCTATAGGAGCGTCACCATGAAGTCACCTGTGTGTGTGTGTGTGTGGCTGCAGGAAGCTGGGCTGCCTGTGTGTGTGTGCGGAGGACAAGTGGCGGGCGGTGTTCGACGAGTGTTGGAGTCAGCTGGGCTGCGAGGGGGCGGGGCTAGGGGAGCGCCGCACGGCCTGGGAGAACATCGCCGTGGCCCTGAGCACCGGCCGACAACACCTCGCAGACAGGTGTGCACACACACACACAGACACGCACACAGACACGTGTGTGTGTGTGTGTGTGTGTGTCCCTGTAAACATGGCGGTGTCCCCAGCCCGGAGACGTGGTCCTTGAGTGGCAGCAGAGCCCTGGAGGCCCTGGAGGTGGTCCCGCCCCACGAGGGCCCGATGACCATGGAGAGATACCACGCCACGCGCCTCTACCTGCTCGCGGTGAGGCCACGCCCCCACGGGCTGCCATCCCTTCACCAGCGTCCGTGTGGATGAGATGTGACCGCGCTCTTCCTCTTCCTCTGCGCCCTGCAGGCGTGCGACACGGCGCTGCACCCGCTGGGCCGCCTGGTGGAGACGCTGGTGGCGGTCTACAGGATGACCTACGTGGGCGTGGGCGCCAACCGCCGGCTGCTGCCGCAGGCCGTCCGCGAGATCAAGTCCTACCTCCGCCGCATCTTCCACATCGTCAGGTTCCTGTTCCCCGAGCTGCCAGAGGAGGGCGGTCTGATCCCGGAGCCCACGGCGCCGCCACAGGAGCCGGGCGCCACCGACGCCCCGCCGGACGGCCCGCAGCCGAGGTAAGAGCAGGCCACGCCCCCCGGCTCCCCGCAGCCGAGGTAAGAGCAGGCCACGCCCCCCTGGCTCCCCGCGGCGCCCCGCTGAATGCTCCCGCGTGTGTCCTCAGCCGCGTGGCGAGCAGCGCGGCGCTGCTGCTGCCCGTGCTGCTGCCGCGCCTCTACCCGCCGCTCTTCACGCTCTACGCGCTGGACAAGGAGAAGGAGGACGACGCGTACTGGGAGTGCGTCCTGCGCCTCAACAAGCAGCCCGACGCGGCGCTGCTCGCCTTCCTGGGCGTCCAGCAGTACGTCACACACACACACACACACACGCACACACACACTGTCAACAGAGTCTCTTCATTCAATGATTTACGTTTTAAGTCCTAAATCATGACTTCCTCTCCTCCCAGAAAGTTTTGGCCCGTTTCCTTTCCCATCGCCATGGCTACACCGGGGGAGAAGCAGCAGGTGAACTCTCACTTTAAGGACAAGAAAAATAAAATAGTTTGCTAGTTTATTTAGTATTTTTATATATATATATATATATACAATCACGTGTGTTACGTGTGTCTGAACTCTTCCTGATGCATCTAGTATGAACTGGTTAATTAAATCCATATTTCCTCGCCTCTCATAATCGTGTGCCCTGGTTCCGTCTCCAGGTCCTCTCCGGCACTAAGGACGTCTGCTTCGCCTCCGCCGTGGAAACTCTCCAACAGATCAGGTTCCTCTCGCCGTCTTTCAGAAACAGAGTCCTTCTCGTGTGTTTTTTTTCTAACCCTGCCGTCCACCGCAGCACGACGTTCACGCCGTCCGACAAGCTGCAGGTGATCCAGCTCACCTTCGAGGAGATCACCCAGGAGGTGCAGGCGCTGCTGCAGCACGACTTCCTGTGGTCCATGGACGACCTCTTCCCCGTCTTCCTCTACGTGGTCCTGAGAGCACGGTCAGCCCCCCCCTCCCCGCCGTGACCACCGGCGCCCGGACGCCGCGCGGCCGAGAGCACGCGGCAGCTGTTGAGAAGCACTGAGACGTGGAGCGCTTCCACTTTAACTCATTAGTTTACCGCCATTTCAGTGAGAATGCAATGTTTTTATTTTCCGTGCATCAAAGTAAAGTGAATACATTTAAACTTTAGTCTAGGGGGATTATAACGGCTTCATAATAACAGATTATGAAGAGACTCATCGTGAGGAAAGTTCTATTTGAAGTCGTATGAAACGTATACATGTATCGCTCTCAGAATCAGGAACCTGGGGTCAGAGGTCAGCCTGATGGAGGACCTGATGGACCCCTGCGTGCAGCACGGCGAGCACGGCATCATGTTCACCACCCTGAAGGTACGCGCCGCGACCGACAGAGCCACACGCTGTACCCACAATGCACTGGTGTTGACGGGGCTATTCCACCTCCAGGCGTGTTACTACCAGATCCAGCACGAGAAGATCACTTAGGACCGGCGGGGGGCGGGACTTCTCGCTCTCCCGGCCAATCGGAGAGCCAGGATCGGCCGGGTGACGGATGCGAGCGGCGGCCAATGGGAAGCGGAGGATCCTCTGGACAGGCTGTCGAGGCGCCATCTGCTGCGGGACCCGCCCATCCCCCGACACGCCAGATTAAACTGTCCACGCCGAGGACACGCCGAGGACACGCCTCCCTGTGTCTGGGGCCGTGTGATGACTCGTGACCAGCGTTCCCTCACAGCTCCTCCTCCGGTGGTCCTGTGTTCTTGTGTCACCTGACTCATAACGCTAAACTGAACTGAACTGGTTCTCATTAAAGATCAACCGCTAGCGGCCGAGTCGAGAGACTTGTTGACTTGTTGCACGTCACTTTTTACCCAAAGGTCTGGAAGTAGAAGAAAAAGCCCCAAACGGACTGAAAGATGACGTCGTCCTTTTTATGAGACGCTAACTGATCCTTCTCAATAAATAAACTGTGTGTGTGTGTTAGACGTTTGGAGACGCACTTTTTATTACTTTACTGGAGCCAATAGGAGGAGCATCAGGTCCTCGTCCAATAGGAGGAGCCTCTGGGCGTGAGGAGGAGCATCAGGTCCTCGTCCAATAGGAGGAGCCTCTGGGTGTGAGGAGGAGCATCAGGTCCTCGTCCAATAGGAGGAGCCTCTGGGCGTGAGGAGGAGCATCAGGTCCTCGTCCAATAGGAGGAGCCTCTGGGCGTGAGGAGGAGCATCAGGTCCTGGTCCAATAGGAGGAGCCTCTGGGCGTGAGGAGGAGCATCAGGTCCTCGTCCAATAGGAGGAGCCTCTGGGCGTGAGGAGGAGCATCAGGTCCTGGTCCAATAGGAGGAGCCTCTGGGCGTGAGGAGGAGCATCAGGTCCTCGTCCAATAGGAGGAGCCTCTAGGCGTGAGGAGGAGCGCCCGGTCTGCCTGCTGTGAAGAAGCCGTGTTGAAGGTCAAAGGGCAAAGGTCGCTTCATGTGAGCCGAGCAGCTTGAGGAGAACACGGTTAAAGACGTGAAGGTCGACCTCCAGCTGACGTACTCATGTTGTTGTTTACTAGTCAACAAGCAGTGTTCAGCCGGCTGTCTCTCCTCTCTCCTGTCTCTCCTGTCTCTCCTGTGTGTCTTCTACATGTCAAATGTATTTAATAAAGTCGTCCGTCCTTGAGTACGATCTGTTGCCTCTCTCGCTCTCTCTCTCTCTCTCTCTCTCCTCACGCGACTCCGTGTCTTCAGAGACGCTCCGAGTGTTTCAGGACTTTCCAGAAGTCACGAGGAACGTCGAGTGGATCCATCCAGGAGAACCCCCCCCCCCCCCCCCTGTTTAGTAGTTTGAATACGGACTGAAGTGGATTCACACGTCTTCATCCTCCCTTAATCTTTGTTCCCTAAACCGCGTCCTCCTCTCCTCTCTCCTCTCCCCTCCTCTCCTCCTCTACTCTCCCCTCCTCTTCTCCCCTCGCCTCCTCTCCTCTCTCCTCCTCTCCTCTCCTCTCACCTCTCCTCTCCCCTCCTGAATTTCCCTCAGGATTAATAAAGTATCTATATCTATCTATCTATCCCTCTCCTCCTCTCTCCCCTCCTCTCCTCCTCCTCTCCCCTCCTCTCCTCTCCTCACCTCTCCTCTCCCCTCCTGAATTTCCCTCAGGATTAATAAAGTATCTATCTATCTATCTATCCCTCTCCTCTCCTCTCTCCTCTCGCTTCCTCTCCTCTCCTCCTCCTCCTGAACCATAAGGAGATTTGCCGGCCAGCCGGTGAGCGAGGAGCCAACTTCCATTGGCCAGAGGCTCACTGGATTAAGTGGGATTGGGAGAGATTACAACCCTCTCTCTCTCTCTCTCCTCTCGTTCCCTCATCCTCTCTCCCTCCTCTCGTTCCCTTGTCCTCTCTCCCTCCTCTCGTTCCCTCGTCCTTTCTCTCGTTCCCTCGTCCTCTCTCCCTCCTCTCTCCCTCTCTCTCCGGGGTCGTCCCCCCCGTTCCTACCCTCTAGTGAAGTGTTGCTGCTGCCCCGTCTGGAGGAGAGCAGCGGAGCCTCCGTGAGGATTCACCCTGAAGGTAAGAGGAGGCTTGAAGGACTCCTTGTCTGTCGTCGATGTTGTTTTTATATATTATAGAAGGTGTTGAAGTAGAACGTGTTCTCTGAGCCAAAGGGAGCCTGTGACGTCAGTATCTCTGTTCTCCATGCAGGGCGGATGTGATGAGTGGTTGTCTTTGTGTTTACAGGTCAGGCCGCGCTACTGAAGCGTTTGTATTGATCGTCTCCCGATCCAACACAAACCGCCGTGTGTCCTTAGCGCTGCAGGCCGGTCCTCGTGCCCGTCAGCCCCCTGCGTGGGTCAAAGGTCAGGGGGGGGGCCATGAGGGCGCTGGAGGCCCAGGTGTTGAACCCGTCCTGTGAGCTGGGGGAACACGGTGCGTAACGGCTGCTGCCACATGGCGCCTCTGCTCTCACGACCTCTGGTGACCTCTGGTGACCTCTGGTGACCTCTGCTCTGCACAGGCCTGCGTCAGATCCTCAGCGACGTGATCCAGGAGGTGCGGCGCTCCGTGGACCAGGAGCTCGACGGGGCCCAGATCCTCCACGGCCTGCTGACCGCCTCCTGGCTGCAGGCGCTGCTCAAGGTCACCGACTGCACCGCCACCTTCATGAAGAGGCCCCAGAGGACCCTAGAGGTCCTTAGAGGACCCCAGAGGACCCAGAGGACCCCAGAGGTCCTTAGAGGACCCCAGAGGCCCCTAGAGGCCCCTAGAGGTCACGTGGAGGTCTCGTGGAGGGCGCTCTGTCCTGAGCATGCGGCGCGTTGTGTTCCAGGTGTACGAGGCTCTTCAGAGGTTCCTGAGAGCTCCTCCGGCCGCGGCCCTGGACCACGCCTCCAGACTCTCTGTGCAGGTCTCCCAGACGGGTTCGTGAGTTCTGCTCCGCTGAGTCGACCTCATGAGATGTTCACGGGATGTGTGTGTGTGTGTGTGTTGTTGTGTAGTTGCTGACGGACATCCAGGCGCTGCCGGGCCGCTCCGAAGACGCCACGGAGCTCCACGGCCTCCTGAGGCAGCCGCACCTGCAGGTCAGCGTGGCGCCGTGTTCAGGAGGAGCGGCGGGGGGTTCACGCCGCCTCCTTCCGTGTGACAGGAAGCTCCTGCATTGATCTTCTAGCTGTGTAGAAATACTCAGACAATAGACGTTATAACCTCTAACCTATAACCGTTTTATTACTCTTCTCTGTCCATCCTTTGGGTAACGTTCTGCCGTGTGTGCAGGCGCTGCTCTCGGCCCACGACGCCGTGGCCCACAAGGACTTCGGGCCGGTGCTGCCGCCGATGCCGGACGAGCCGCCGGACGACGAGGAAGAGGAGGCCACGAGGACCGTCTGCCTGGTGAAGAACAAGCAGCCTCTGGTGAGACGCTCAGGCTTCAGGGGGCGGAGCCTCCCGCCCCGAGTCAGGTGGAGTAACGGAGGCGGGTGTGGAGGGCCTCCGTCATCATGCAGACACCTCTGAGAACGGGCTGAAGACGCCCTGAGGAAGAGGAAGAGGAAGAGTCACGCGTGATGAGTTGTGTTTCTGTTATTTTGTCCATCGCATTTCTATCAGAACATCCACCCGATGTTCTCCTGAACGCTCCGGTTGTTCTCCGGGTCTCGAGCTGCGTTCCTAGACATCGATGTTCCCGATGAAGCGGCGCCCCCCGTGGCGTCCTCTCCGTTTCCCCCGAGTGACTCTGTTGTCTCACAGCTCCTCCCCCCCGCCGCCCTGAGGCTCCGGGCCCAGCGGCGCCCCAGAGGAGTCGTCCTGCGGGGAGGAAGAGGAGGAGGAAGAGGAGGAGGAAGGCGCCGTGAGGGCCGCGTGTCCAGAGGGACTTCCTGGTCCTCTAGCCGCTGGCGGCGGGTAGCCGGCGTTTCTCTCCTCTTCGTGGCGTCCTCGTCTCCCGTCGTGTCGACCATCTCACCCGGAGCCTCTCATCAGCATCTCGTGTCCTGGTCCTCGTCTCCATCTCCTCGTCCTCCGTCTCCTCGTCTCTCCGTTTCAGTCACGTCGCCTTTTCTTTTAAAGTATCTTCCACCTCGTCTCTTATTCACTCCTCCGCCCTCCTCTGTTCCAGGGAGCGACGATCAAGAGGAGCGAGGCCTCGGGGCACATCTTCATCGCCCGGGTGATTCACGGAGGGCTGGCTGAGCGGAGCGGTGAGTCGGATCTCCGGCGGCGCCTCACGCCACGGCTCAAGAGTTTCACTGATGTGTGTGTGTGTGTGTGTGTGTGTGTGTGTGTGTGTGTGTGTGTGTGTGTGTGTGTGTGTGTGTGTGTGTGTGTGTGTGTGTGTGTGTGTGTGTGTGTGTGTGTGTGTGTGTGTGTGTGTGTGTGTAGGTCTGCTCCATGCGGGGGACCGGGTCCTGGAGGTGAACGGTTTCCCGGTGGACGGGCTGCAGCCTGAGCAGGTCATCCAGGTCGTGGTGCGTCTTTTTATTGCGTTTCTACTAAAATAATTAAAAAAAGAAGAAACTAGAGAATACTATTAACCTGTCATTCTATCAGTTTTAGGAAGCTATTTTTTTAATGCTGCATAAGCATAAAATAAAATGTATGAATATCTAATGAATTCTTCTGGTTTCTCTGCAACCAATCAGCAAGCGAGGTCACAGGGCACCATCATGTTCAAGGTCATCCCCATCACAGAGAGGCAGGTCCACAAGCAGACCATGGTAACACACACACACGCATAGACAGACACACACACACACACACACACGCACAGACACAGACACACACGCCTGGCCCTCCCGCCTGCAGCTCTACGTGAGGCCCATGGTGGACTACAGCCCCCAGCAGGACCCGCTCATCCCCTGCGCCGACGCCGGGATGAGCTTCAGGAGGGGCGACATCCTGGAGGTCGTGGACCAGACCGACGCCCTCTGGTGGCAGGCCAAGAAACTGCCCAGCGACGCGGCGTGCGCCGGCCTCGTCCCGTCGGCCAGCCTGCTGAAGCGGTCAGGAGACTCATGGGATGTTATTAGAGTTATATAATCCAGATGCTCCACTTTGACCTGACGAACTGAACCTAAGTTAACTTCTGTTTGACGGCGTTAGTAGTGGAGATGTTTGGTCTGTGACCTTGGACCTTTTGGTCTGTGAGCTCGTTTGTTCTGACGCGTTGTGTTGGTGCTGCGCTCAGGAAGCAGAGGGAGTTCTGGTGGTCTCAGCCGTATCCTCCGCACGCCTGCACACAGACCCGTGAGTCCTCCTCCTGGAGCCGACGCACAGCTGGTCTGCACCGCCTGCGTTCACATGTGCATTGTTTTGTGTGTGTGTGTGTCTCCCCCCTCCTGACTGAAGTGAGCACTGTAGAGGAAGGTAAGCACATCTCACCTCCCACACCATCCATTTGCTGACGCACACATGTCCCATGTCAACACTCTGCTCGTCCCCCCAGAGGAGGACATGCTGGCCGTGGATGAGAGATGCCTGGAAGCAGGTAAAGCTCACCTGACCTGATGTGTGCCCATGCCGCACGTCTCTGGCGCGCCGTTGTAACTCCTCCCCCTGTGTCCACGTCAGACGAGGATGCGTTTGACTGTGGTAGGTGAGTGTGGGCGTGCGGTGCGGCCGCTGTGTGTCGGGGCTCAACATGTTGATGGCTTCTCTCTCCTGACGTCCTCCGGCCGGCAGAGGAGCTCCGGGACGGTGAGGGAAGCTTGAGCATCTTTACTTTCACCTCGTGCCTTTAGATGTTTGTCCTTTCATATAAAGTTATTCTTCTCTATCGGAGGAACTCATTCTTTTGTTATTTGGCCCCTCGTGTATTTGTTCACATCCTCCTCTGTGCTCCTCTCCTCCCAGAGGAGGATGACTTCTGCAGCAGCCTTGATGGGATCTATCTGGGTGAGTCTCCCTTCACGTTCCCCCATGTCCCGGATGCTGTTGCACACGTCACCATCCCCCCCCCCCCCCCCCCAGCCGGGTTCCGCCGCAGCCTGCGCCTGTGCCGCCGCCGCTGCCACAGCACCACGCCGCCGTCCTGCCCCGGCCCGAGCGGCCCCTACGAGGAGGTGGTGCGCTACCGGCGCCGCCCGCAGGACGCGCCGCGCCTCATCGCCCTGCTCGGTGAGGCCGCGTCTCTCAGCTCCACACACGTTCTCCACACGGTGGACTCGTGACTCGGACGTGTGTCGCGTCCTCAGGTCCGTCCGGGGTCGGCGTGAACGAGCTGCGGAGGCGCCTGATCGACGTGAACCCCAACGTGTTCCAGGGAGCCGTGCCGCGTACGTTCACCTCATCCACACCACCCCGTCCACCCGAGAGGCCTTAAAGGGACGCCTTAAAGTGACAGTGACTGTGTTCCCTCTCCAGACTCCACGAGAGCGCCCAGAGGAGACGAGGAGTCCGGCCGAGAATATCACTTCACCAGCAGAGAGATGTTCGACAACATGGTTTACAACAACAGGTACGGCTGCCCCCCCGCAGGGCCGACTAGAGCGGAGGCTCCGAGAGCCTGAACGCAACACGCCACACGCTGGGTTACTGAACACAACAACGTATTTATGAGCTGTTCACCGTCTGCAACGTGACCCTCAACACAATGACGGAGGCTTCAAAGCACAGCGTCACACTCAAGACCACGTCGTTGTCTGATGGCTTGAAAGAGATACGATCACCTTTTTATTAAAAAATAAATATATATCCTGTGCTTTTATTTTGAAGGTTTCAAATTAAATAGTTTTACGTTATAATATGCGAGAATTTTTCTTATGTACGATATTTCTACACTTAAATAAACAATAATCAAATGTACAGAGAGTTATTTAACAACATGTCTGAGTAGTTTATACGTTGTATTTACGACCTTTGAGGTCTTTGTTTGACACCTGATCTAAAGGAAGCTAAACATGTCACATGTGAACTCTGCTGATGCTGCATGAGCTCCACAAAGCTCTCACTATATGTATAAAAAGCGTAAAGCGTCAACGCGATGATGTCGTTCAGGTTTCTGGATTACGGGGAGTACAAAGGGAATCTGTACGGCACCAGCATGGAGTCTGTGAGGGACGTCTTAACCAGCGGGAAGGTCTGCGTCATGGACATCGATCCCAATGTAAGAGCAGCGGAGAAGTGATCTTCCTCTTCACAAGACCATCAGCTGGCGCTTTGATGGCGCTCGCTTTACTCCTTCAGGCCATTCAGGCGGTGAGGAACCACGAGCTGAGGGCCTACATCGTCTACGTGAAGCCGCCCTCGCAGGAGCGCCTCAAGGAGACGCGGCGGGACTCGCTCATCACCACCAGCTGCTCCGCCAGCCGGCCCTTCAAAGTAAAGGCACACATATTCTTCTGTCGCATGTTTTAAATCAATATAACACACTCTACTTCACTTTCCTCCACAGGAGGAAGACTTCCAGGAGATGGAAGAAGCCTCCCGGAAGATCGAGTCCCACTTCTCGCAGTTCTTCGACGGCGTGATCGTCAACGACGAGCTGCAGGACTCGGTCGTCCAGCTGCTGACGGCCGTCAGGAAGTCGCAGGACGAGCCGCAGTGGCTGCCGGCCAGCTGGATACGACCCACAGCCACGTGAGGGAGGAGGAGGAGGAGGAGGAGGAGGAGGAGGAGGAGGAGGAGGCGAAGGGAAACCAGACCCCTGTTACCATGGCAGCAATTCTTTTCTTTCTTTCTCTTTTAGGTGGTAGGGCATGAAATACATTAAATATGTTGTAACTTGGGGTTTTAGACCTGATTACTAGAGTAATATGGAGTATGGAGCGCTGGAGCCCAAAGAAAGATGTGAAATTGTTTACTTATTATTATTATTATTATTATTATTAGAGGCAGATCCTTCTTGCTCTGCTACTTTCTCTTTTACACAAGGCCTGCAACAAAGAATGTGATATGTTTTTCCAATTAATGTTTACATGCTAGAAAGCAAAGTTGTTTACTGTTATGTTTTGTTTTTCATGCTGAATTTGTGTAATTTATTTTGTAGTTTGCTGTAGCTTAAACTATTTCATTGCATACCAAAGATTTATAAACCGTTAATAATAATATGCTAAATGTTAAGCAAACGGCTGATAATGTAATATTTGTACTTGTTTGTTACATTAATAAACCACTTCTGATAGTTATTTATTTCTTGATTTGTGAAGTTTATTCATCTTGTTGGTTACTTTGTAAAAGAAGCTTTTATTTTGAAGATACGGGAAGTCATGTGTCCGACGCTTAAAATAGTCCGTCTTAAACTCCTCTCTCGCGCTGTGTATAAAGTGTTTAAACTACACTTTCTATCATTTCATTAAAACAAATACTAAAGTACAACTATGCAATCAAAGCATTGCTAACGTAATGTGTACCCGTGTGTTACATTAACAAACTACTTCTCATAATTATTAATAAATGAATGCACTACTTGTATTCTGTTTGGTTTCGCTGTATTGGTGCTTTTATTTTGAAGATACAGGAAGTCATGTGTCCGACGCTTAAATGCATCCGTGTAAAACCTTCGCTCGCAGATCATAAACAAACTAAACGATTATAAAAACAAGTAACTGAGTTTACTCACCTTTAAACGGCTGTAGCGTTTTAAATATACGAATTCACTAAATACTATTGAAGTAGATGAATATTTAAAGGCGCCCTTGTTGTAGAAAGTGTATAAGATGGATGCTGGAGGCTCAAAGGTAACGTTATCTTCTCATTTCTAACGGTAACTTTGATTTTACAGTAACCATTAACCGAGATAACTAGCGCGAGCGGTTTAATTATTGCTATAAACTTAACTGTTGCTTTATTTTACTATATAGAAAATGCGGACCAGGGAACTCCCGCCTCTTCCTCAGGTAAGATCTTTGACTCCAGGTGTTAAGAGACATTATTCCCTTAATGTTAAAGTATTGCCCTCTATTACAGCCGCCTATTAGCCATATTACGTGTAGCTAATATACTGCTTAGTAAATACAAGCTACTCTATTTATAATTATTATAACTGAAATAATCAAGAGAATTAAAGTAACTTTTAAAAAAATGTGTAGATTTGGACGAAATAGAGAAAGTTGTGTTTGAGTCGATTTCGTAGATAAATGCAAAGTAGAGATGTCTGATTTAAATGTCTCACCTCAAGTGTTATATAACTATAATTATACAACACTTTCTACGTTAATTTCACCTATCAATCCCCGACATGTAATTAAAAACACCGTAGAGGTTGCCTGAGTCCAGGTGGGGACAATACCGTGTAATCTGTTGGGTGTTTATTACAAGCATTGTCTGAGAGATGAAACCAGACACCTTAGACCGACGTCTTCATGGACACACACACTACACACACACACAGACACTACACACACGCACACGCACACGCACACGCTGCCCTCTGCCCTGAGTCATCCCAGCCCTGGCGGATGAAAGCTCAGGGATTTAGAAGGAGAGGCTTTAAGCACGTCGGCAGCATGCCGTGTGTCGGCGCTCTCCTCCTCCTTCCCTCTCGGGAGGAGCGGCCAAACGGCGGGACAGTCTGTGTCTCATCGGTCGGAACGCCGTCACACACTCTCCCTTTGCGTGCGTGTGTGTGTGTGTGTGTGTGTGTGTGGGGGGGGGAAGTCCTTTGTTAATGTGTGTATGCTCCGGTCGGTTGGCCCTCCTCATCCGAGTGGACCAGCTGCTCAGAGCCGGAGTTCTTAAGGTTGTTGGTTAGCGAGCTGCGAGGCGTGGGATCTTGTTCTCTTAATCTTGATCCTTTCCTTTTCTATGAACCCATTTCATAATATTATACCAGACCCTTGTTGCTTTGGTTCCACACCTCTCCGACCTGATTTAAACCCACATCTCCCAGGTCCTGTTCTCCCCACCGGGCCTCATGAAGACGTTTCATATTGATTTGATTCATCTAATTGGACTAATTAAATAGAGGTTCTTTTAAACTGAAACATGCAAACACAACCTGACCCGTGCTTCTTCTCTTCCTCTCTCAGCGAGGACAGCGGACTCTTCTCACGATGCCGAGGTCGGTCCCCGTTCGTTCCGCTGTGACGTGATGACGTCTCAGTCGTCAGGATTTCATTAACAGTCAAATGACTTCTTCTCTTTCTTTCCCGGACGTGTGAAAACACAAAGTCAAGACGCAGCCTCTGAGACGAGTACCTCTGGAGAAGTTCTGAAACAGAAGAAGAAGAAGAGGGTGAGGAAGGAGGCGAGCGGAGGAGACGACGTGAGCGGTACGCATCGGTGCAGCATCTAGGGATCGTTCTTTCTTCATCCCTCCGTTCTGTCTTCATCCCTCCGTTGTTTCTTCATCCCTCCGTTCTTTCTTCATCCCTCCGTTCTTTCTTCATCCCTTCTCCCGCTCAGATCACGGGATGGAACTAGGAGGCCTCGGCGGCCGGAGGGAGTCGGGGATCGGCGAGCATCTGTCCCTGGAACCCGGAACGGACGCACCGCCTCAGAGGAGGAGGAGGAAAAAGAAAGCGGCCACTTTAGGTAACGCCTGAGGACTTCAAGGAGAGGCCGTCTTCAAATGTGGTTCATCTTCTCGGATGCAAAAACATTATTTTGCTCTTGACCTTGAAACCGATGTGCGCTGACAGACGTGTGGACTCCTGGTTTCAGATCCGGAGGACGACCAGGCCGACCTGGTGAACGGAGACGCGGCGGATCAGAACACCGACGGAGAGGAAGGGGTCAAGAAAGCCAAAAGGAAAAAGTAAGAAGGGAACCAGTGCTGGACTTCTCTCGTGACGCGTTCAGGGTCTCTCATGTGTTGCGTTCTTCTCTTCTTGTCACTTCAGGCAGACCAAAGTTGTTGCATCGCAGCTTCCCGACAACGAGCTGGACGTGGAGGAGGACGACATCATCACCGACGGCCCTCCGGCCGCCATCCCCCAGCAGTCCCTGTTCTCGGCCCCGCTGGCTCGGAGCCAGCCGGTGGGGAAAGTGTTCGTGGAGAGGACCAGTGAGTGGCGGGCGGCGGGGGGCGCCCGAGACCCCGAGCGGCCGCCCCGGTGACGCCCTTGTGTTCCTTCACCTGCAGAACGTTTCCAGGCCGCCGAGCGCTCCGCCTGGAGGAAGACCAGCGACCGGCGGGACAACATGGCCGACTCGCAGCACATGATGCGGCCGCTCTGGACCACCAGGGACGTGTCGCTCCGAGTGCACCAGGGCTTCAGGTGACGGGGTCTTCCTAAGTGTCTCCTCCCCTCCCTAAGTGTCTCCTCCCCTCCCTAAGTGTCTCCCCCCCTGTGGCTGCAGGGTGCTGGGTCTGTGTTGCCATGGCGTCCTGGCGGGCTGCGCCATGTGGAACGTGGGGGTGGTGTACCTGCTGGCGGGGCAGCAGCTCGGCGCTCTGTCCAACCTGCTGGAGCAGTACCACGGCCTGGCCTACCCGGCCCAGAGCCTGCTCTACCTGCTGCTCGCCGTCAGCACGGTGGCCGCCTTCGACAGGTCCGCCTCGATAGACACGCCTGAGTCTGAAGGACCTCGTGAACAAATGAATGCAAATAAACGTGAAGCTGAGCACCAGAATGTGTTTGTGTGTAAAAGTATTCAAAGGATGAAATCGTTTGTGTGTTTTCAGAGTGAACTTGGCCAGGAGCTCCACGGCTCTCCAGGAGCTCATCACCCTGAACCCCGTCGCTCTCGCCTCCTTCTGTGAGTCGTGTCGCCGGGCGACCTGTCGCCGAGCATCGTGTTGCCGCGGTGCCGTGACTGTCGGGTGTCTCTTCTCGCTCTGTGTTTCTCTGCAGTGTATTTCTCGGCGCTCGTGCTCTCGTTGAGCCAGCAGATGACCAGCGATCGGATCCACCTCTACCCGGACCGCAACGCCACCTTATGGTGAGCAGCTCTGCCCCGCCGGGGGCTCCTCTCTGTAAACATCACACGCTTCCTTTCTCCAGGCCACCGGGGTCGGAGCACCAGATTCTGCACCCGTGGGTGATGGTGAACCTGATGGTGGCGGTGCTGGTGGGGCTGGCCTGGATTTTCATCTCCACCCGACCAGAGACGGACTACACTCAGGGTGAGGGAGGAGCGCCGTGTGGGTGGAGCCAACTTCTAAAAGCAAGAAAAGATGATTGGATTATCTTGTTGTTGTTCCTCAGAGTATCTGGAGTCCATGAGGCTGGAACCTCTGAAGCCTGAGGACCAATCAGAGATGACCGCCTGAGGACCAATCAGAGAAGACCGCCTGACGACCAATCAGAGAAGACCGCCTGAGGACCAATCAGAGATGACCGCCTGAGGAGAAAACCGCTCTGCTGCACAGCTTCATGTCATTTTGCACATATCTTTGTGACCTTTGAATGTATTGTAGATTATTTTTGTATTTTGCGTGAACGTGCTCATCTCTTTATAAATATTTATTTAACAAATCCATCAACGGCTCTTTATTGCATACTAAAGAGACGATGTGCTTATTATGCGTGAAACACGTTTAGTTTACACGCTGAATGTGCAGTACGATGGTCAATCAAAACAATTTAGCAATAACAGGGGCCAAAAACATTTCAACAGTTAAAAGAACAAAGTACAAAAACACAGTTTTAGATGAAAACAATAAAATAAATAAGAAAAATAAATAAAAAAGATAAAAAGCAGGCCTTACACATTTTCTGTTTGAGATTATTAATTATTATTAAAATTATTAATTTGTTATTATTTTTGGGAACCCCTTCTCTCCCGGGAGTCCTGCAGTACCGCACACGGCCACAGTATCGCAAGAGAGGCGGTCCTGCAGTACCGCACACGGCCGCGGTGTCGCAAGAGAGGCGCTCCACTCACACGTACACACACACACACGCGCACACACACACACACACACACACACAGCTCTGCTAAAGATGTGAAAATGGCGGAGCTACAAATGCTTCTGGAAGAGGAGATTCCAGCTGGACGAAGCGCACTACTAGACAGTTTCACGAATTTGGAAAGAGTCGCGGAATACTGCGAAAGCAACTATGTACAGGTGAGCTGCCGCGCTCGCGCGCTCGTGGTATAGTTTTTCAATTTTTTTCAATGGTTGTCAACGGAGGGGCGAAGTGATGCTAAGCTATGTAGCTAAAGCACAAACAACCCGGCTGTCAACGCATTTCTATACATAATTAATCGTCGTGCTGCCGTGTTCGTGTACGCGCGCGCTAATGTCTCGTATTGGTGCATTTTATTCGCTCGACACGGTGTGTTGGGCTCGTGCAGCCGACGTGGGATGTGTCGTTAGCCGGATAGCTCGGCATCAAACCCATGGTCCTAAATAACCCAACAGGCACCATGCACACAAGATCGATTTATCCTCCCTGTGCGGGGATCGATCACGTGTCGGAGGCGATACCCAACGCCAGATCGATGAGTGATCAGCTTCAGTGTGACAGGAGATTAACCAGCAACCACTGGCTTATCAACGCTGCGACCTGCCCGTGATTTATGGCTCTTCACCCCCCAAAGCCGCTCAGCCCGCATCGCGCTGCAGCCCGGTTCATTCATAAAGGCTCTTCAGGTGGGGTGCGCGTGACGGCGCATTAGCTGTGGACGTGTGCGCGTCATTTGGGTTTGTGAGTGCAATCGATCCCATTCAGAGTTTCTACTTTCTTTCTTTTGCTTTGTACTATTCTGCAGGTGGGAGTTATTTTGCAGCAGGAGATTGTTGGCTCGTCTTACACCTTTCGGGCCTGAGATGTGGGACCTCAGGGTCCTAGGTGTGGGACCTCAGGGTCCTAGGTGTGGGACCTCAGGGTCCTAGGTGTGGGACCTCACGGTCCTAGGTGTGGGACCTCAGGGTCCTAGGTGTGGGACCTCACGGTCCTAGGTGTGGGACCTCACGGTCCTAGGTGTGGGACCTCAGGGTCCTAGATGTGGGACCTCAGGGTCCTAGGTGTGGGACCTCAGGGTCCTAGGTGTGGGACCTCACGGTCCTAGGTGTGGGACCTCAGGGTCCTAGGTGTGGGACCTCACGGTCCTAGGTGTGGGATCCCAGGGTCCTAGGTGTGGGACCCCAGGGTCCTAGGTGTGGGACCTCAGGGTCCTAGGTGTGGAATCCCAGGGTCCTAGGTGTGGGACCCCAGGGTCCTAGGTGTGGGACCAGGCTGTGAGCAGAGGGGGTTTGACAAGGTGCCGTGAGGAAAGGGGCGCATCGGGTCTGACGGTTGGTGTCTGGCTGGTTTACTACTTCAAGGTTTTTCCATAATTATTTAAAGATATAGATCAGCTAGGCGGAAGCAGCTCTTCAGGGATGTTGAGTGGACTTCACGCCTTGAAGTTGGTTTCTCGTGACTTTGTCTTTTGCTCTTCTAGTTTACACATTAACAGGTGTTAAACTAAGAATAGCCGATTTGTTCTCCCAGTGAGGCACGTGGCGGATGCTCAGGTGTTCAGGAGCTTCCACCACCACCTGGCTGGTTTCTGTCACATCGGGTGTATTTGAGGAAAGTGTCACATTCAGAGCCTTTCCATTGCAACCTGGACCGTTTTAACCTCCTTCTCCTTAGATTAAAACAAGTACAACAAACAACTAATACCACGTTGGATCAACTATTATTTAGTCAATTATTACACAATTAATTTGGGAATAAAGAAATAAAACAAACCACATCAATGTGATCCTTTCACAGGAATACATAAACATCCATCCAATTTCCACCGCTTTATCCGGGGTCGGGTCGCGGGGGCAGCAGACCCAGCAGGTTGACCCAGACTCCCCTCTCGCCCGCAACATGTTCCAGCTCATTCTGGGGGATCCCGAGGCGTTCCCAGGCCAGCCAGGAGATGGAATCTCTCCAGCGTGTCCTGAGTCTTCCCCGGGGTCTCCTCCCAGTTGGACGTGCCTGGAAAACCTCCAGTGGGAGGCGACCATAAACATGCATATTCCTCTCAAATCATATTGATTTCGACTCATTTAAACATCTTTAAATGAGTCATCAATTACCCACAATGCAGTGTTTCCTCTGTTCTACACAAATCAGTCCCACACACTGCACAGAGTTTATATTGAGGGAGAAGAAGAGCACAGGTAGAGATCTGAAGAAGAGCACAGGTAGAGGGTCTGTTGCGCAATACCCCCCTCGTCTCCCCCGGAGGATGCCCCCCCCCCCCTCGTCTCCTGCGCCTCGCTCCAGCTCTTGCCTCAGAACCGGTCCCTGGGCGCTGCACCTTCACACGCCTCGTGTCTCTGGAGGAATGACGTCTGTCTGCAGCAGTTTGGATGATTTGTCGGATTGGATTGTGAATCGTCTCGTTCCTCCAGGGACACGAGGGCCGCGTGTTGTCGTCATCAGGCCGCCTCTACTTTAGGTTTTCATCTTTATTTAATGAATGTAGCTTCAGACCCCTAAATCAATAAACCTGATTTTCTATTGGAGGTGTCAATAACTTGGGACGCAAAAAGATCTTTCGGAATCCTCGAAGCATTACTTTATTTATTGATTTTATTCAGTTTTATTGAGCAAAAAAAAAAGAACGTGACTAAACATTAAATGACAAAAAAGGTGAAAAAATGCAAAAATAAAGAAAAAACAGACGAGTAGAAATTCTTCTTCTTTTTTTAAAAAAAATAGAACAAAATAAACAATAAATCAATATCCAATCACAAACCACTGTGTGTGTGTGTGTGTGTCAATATCAACTTGCTGCATGTTGATTAACAGATTTTCACCGTCATTACGCTGCAGATTATTCTCCATTTCTAGAACCCTGAACAAGCTATTCGTTTGGACCTTTTTAATGCATTGATCAGAAATAGTCGTCTTCCACCCCTCCGCACGCTGCGCTGCGCCCAGCTGCAGCGGATCCATCTCCTCTCTTTATTGTCACTTCAACGTTCCTTCCTGGCACTGAAAACTCCGACGCAGCAGTTTCCAATAACGGCGAACAAATGCAGTCAGGATCCAATTAAAAGGTTTTAGATGCATAACTATCGGCTGCAGGGTTGTTAATGGGTTAGGGTTAGGGTGCTTTTTAATTCTAAATGAACATAAACGTCGGACCGTGATGTGGGAGGAGCTCCTGCAGGTTTAAAAACTAGATTTGAAGCCTTTTTTCCCTCTGGACGTGTTTCTGTTCACTATGAAAATACATTTCAATGTAAAATGTCTTTTCTCTTTCAGTCTCCGGACAAGGAGCGAGCGCTGGAGGAGACGAAGAACTACACCACCCAGTCTCTGGCCAGCGTGGCCTACCTGATCAACACGCTGGCCAACAACGTGCTGCAGATGCTGGACATCCAGGCCTCGCAGCTGCGCCGCATGGAGTCCTCCATCAACCACATCTCGCAGGTCCTGCCCCCGGCCCGCGGCGCCGCTCGGCCCGCGGGCCGCTGACTGACGCCTTTCCCTCTCGCCCTCCAGACGGTGGACATCCACAAGGAGAAGGTGGCGCGGCGGGAGATCGGCATCCTCACCACCAACAAGAACACGTCCCGCACGCACAAGATCATCGCGCCCGCCAACCCCGAGAGGCCGGTGCGCTACATCCGCAAGCCCATCGACTACAGCATGCTGGACGACATGGGCCACGGGGTCAAGGTGGGCCGCGGGGCCTCAGGCTGGGGGATGGGAGGGGCCTAAATGTCCCATTTAAAGGGAAATGTGTAGGAAATGCACTGAAGTCTGAGTCCAAGTTAACTTGATCAATAGGCTCATTTTGTGTGGATGGAAAGGCCTAATTATTCTATTTAAAGGCACCAAATAGGAAAATATATAGGAAATGCACTTAATTTGAGGTAGTCTAAGTTAACTTGATCAATAGGCTCATTTTGTGTGGATGGAAAAGGCCTAAATATTCTATTTAATGTGAATTAAAGGAGCAGAAATGGCAAAGACCCCGTAGGGAAATAGATAGCAAATGCACTAACTTTGAGATAGTTTGAGTTAATCTGATATAGTTTAAGTTAATTTGAGCTAGTTTGAGTTAATTTAAGCTAGTTTTAGTTAATTTGAGCCATTTTAAGTTAATTTACTGTCTTTGAAGAAATCTTAAAATGAATTAGTTTTTTTCTAGCTTTTTTAAAATCTTTGCTTTTCTGTGTGACTTTTTATTCTTTATCACTATTTAATAATACTTTATGTACTGTTTGGCATTTGAAACTGATTAATTATGCCGTGAGAAGTGGATCGATGAGGGTCATTCTGCATGTGAAGGTCGTTCAGAGGTCAAACGCTCCGACTGGCTTTCAGGGACGAGTCGTCAAGAAGATGAATCATAACCTCTCAGCATGGAGGGACATGTATTTGTATCTTTATATTTAATAGAATAGGCAAAGTGTGGGGCTCTTCCCTCGGACTCTGACCCCAGAGAGAAGCTCCAGAACAGGAACTCCTTGTGTTCCTGGTGTTGGGACACTGAGCCTCATGGGAATGACTGTTCTCTCCTCCTCCACTAATCCTCTGTTTCTCCCTCTCTCTCTCTCCTGCTTGCCTATGTGTGTCTTTATAATCAACCTGTAGTGGTTGCAAAGGTTTAAGGTAAGATTTTCAGAGTAAGAGCCTCAAAACAGAAAAAGAGGGGTGTTTTTGTGTGTTTGTTTTGAAAAGCTGTGAGATGTATTTTATTCCAGCAGTTTGTTTTCTATCAAAGGATTTGTCATTTTGTCAATAATACTGTCAGATATGTAGCTTAGCTTAGCATAAAGACTCCGTTATTATAATCTCGTTGGATTAATGTGTGCAGTGGGGAAGTGTTGAAGCGAGACGCTGCAACACGGCTTCCAACCAGAAGAATAACTTTGAATTAACTGATTTTCTTGGAGCCTCTTAATATAAATGTAAGATTCCTTCACTCACTTCCTCTCCTGCCTGTCTTTGAGCTGCCGTGTGTTCCTCCTGCAGGCCAGCGCTCAGAACATGAAGGCCGGAGGAGCAGCAGCAGGAGCAGCAGCAGCAGCAGGAGGAGCAGGAGGAGCAGGAGGACTCCCTCGCACAAACCCCCCCACACAGAAGCCCCCCAGCCCGCCCATGTCGGGCAAAGGGACCCTCGGGTACGTAGGCGGGTCCAGGCGGTCTTCTGCTGAGACGCCGTTCACCGATTGGCTCGCCGCCACGGGAACGGCGTCTTTCCCCTCGACGCGTCGGGACTCACGTGCGTCTGCGCCGAACACGAAAAGAAAGAACGGATTCAAGAGTTTCAGAAAAGAGCCGAGACCCAAACGATGGAGATTTACATCAGACGCTGTCCGTGTTCAGCAGCTCCTCAGAGGCCATGTCCCCTCACTCTGTATCGGTGGTACTTTCTAACGCGCATGTCCTTTGGACTGCGGGAGGAAACCAGAGAGAGAGAGAGAGAGAGAGAGAGAGAGAGAGAGAGAGAGAGAGAGAGAGAGAGAGAGAGAGAGAGAGAGAGAGAGAGAGAGAGAGAGAGAGAGAGAGAGAGAGAGAGAGAGAGAGAGAGAGAGAGAGAGAGAGAGAGAGAGAGAGAGAGAGAGAGAGAGAGAGAGAGAGAGAGAGAGAGAGAGAGAGAGAGAGAGAGAGAGAGAGAGAGAGAGAGAGAGTCCGTCCACCCCTTCATATCGGCTTCCAAAGGCGTGTGTGTCCCTTTAAGACATCCATGAAGCAGCTTTCGCCTCACGCTGACGGCTTCTTTTTTTTAATTTGTCTTCTTGTTATTAATTTTTTCTTTATTTGTCATTTTATTTTATAATAAGAAGAACAGAAGCTTTTAATTTGGTGACTCAACTCGGCCGCTGCTATCTCATCCGCTCACAGCGGCTGTTTGAATAACCTTCTGGGAACTTATTTAGGCTGCTGGTCAACATCTAAACACACACACACACACAGTCCTTTGGACCCTTGTGGCGAGCTCTTCCTCTCTGACCCCCGATGTTCACCACCTGTCATGCCCCGTTTTTTAAGTTTGCACTTGTTTGTTTCTTGCCCCCCCCCCCCCACACTTCTCTATGGGTGCCCCCCCCCCCTGTCCTCTCCTAGGCGCCATTCCCCCTATAAGACGCTTGAGCCGGTGCGTCCACCCGTTGTCCCTAATGACTACGTCTCGAGCCCGACGCGCAACATGGCGCCGCCCCTGCAGAGCCCTGCGTCCGTTAATCAGAGGAACCGCACATACAGGTACCCCGCCCACTACCCAGCATGCACCTCTCTACGTCCTCCCTCCACCCCTTTTATCTTCCTACACTCAAAGTGCAATCCAAAACAACTCCTGTCCTGTGAACTTCTTCTACTACTACTTCTTCTTGTTCATGTTCTTCTTCTTCTTCTTCTTCTTCTTCTTCTTCTTCTTCTTCTACTACTTCTTCTTGTTCATGTTCTTCTCCTTCTTCTTCTTCTTCGACGCCCCAGCTGTCGACTCGACTCCCCGAAACCTGAGAGATATTCATAGACGTTTCCATTTTTTTTACGAGGGGGAAACGACTTCATTTGTCGGACAAATATTTTATGAATATCTGGTCCTTGCTGAGGCTTCCAGCTGCTTCTTTAAACTTCTTTGATCGTTGCCCCGGGTAACGAGGACGTTGGGTCCAGGAATGAGACGCTGATGGAGAGTAGACTGCTTTTGAAGTAACGTGTCTGTTTAGCCAGGAGCTTCTTGCATGTGGGGTTAAAGGTTCAATTGAGCCGAAGTGTCCCGATCACGACCTACGAGTCTCCTTCTCCGTCTCCTTCTCCACTTGACTCCTTTCCTTTTTCTGCGTTACATCCGTTCAGGTAGCGGCTAAATACTGAAAACTGAATTCTGAACACGCAGAACGACACGTTTAGTTCCCGTGGCGTTGCGTTCCCACGGTGTGCGGCGGCGTGCCTCAGTGTGTCCGTGGTCTGACCCCCCCCCCAGCAGTGGCAGCAGCGGCGGCAGCCACCCCAGCAGCAGCCGCAGCAGCAGCCGGGAGAACAGCGGCAGCGGCAGCGTGGGCGTGCCCATCGCCGTGCCGACCCCGGCCCCGCCCACCGCATTCCCAGGTAACGCCCACTTCGTGTGTGTGTGTGTGTGTGTGTGTGTGTGTGTGTGTGTGTGAGAGACTAATATTGGTCAGTATCCAGGATTCCTGCATGCTTTAGTGTGATACACATGTAGGAACCTTGGACCTACTGGATTCCTTTCCTCCTCCCTCCTCACTGATATCTTGACCTCCCTCACTTGTCTTTTTCTCTCCCTCCTTTTCACCTCTTCAACTCCTCCTCCTCCTCCTCCTCCTCCTCCTCCTCCTCCTCCTCCTCCTCGGTTCAGCCCCCGCCCCATCCAACCCAGCTAAAGCTCCCCCCACCACCGCCCCTGGACCCCCACCACCGCCCTCGACGGCCCCCACAGGCCCCCAACCCCCGTAGAGACCCTGCCTGTGCCCCCGCCCCCCCCAGCTCCCCTGGCCCCCTGGGCCCCCCTGCTAACGGCAACCCCGCACAAGGTGAGTGTCGCCCCCGGTGGGAGAAGCTCACCCTCCACCTCCACCCCCCATGTCATCCACCCTGGAGCCGACGTGTCCCTCCACCCGCATGCCATCGCCCTGGTAGGGAGCAGGAACCTAAGGGAGCAGGATTCAAGGGAATAGGACACGTGAGGTGGTTTCCTTCCCCAAGTAAAGGCTCCACTCCTCATGAGAATCGGAGCAGGGTAATCTTTGTTCCCGTGTTTTAGGGGTCGGGTTTCTCTCGCTTTATAATCTCAAGGGCTGCACACAAAACACAACGTGGTAAACAAGGTAATCTGTGATCCGCCTTTCAAAGGAAAGCTTCCATAGCAACCCGCGACCTTCTAAAGGTGGAGAGCTTTTCACTTCAGAGTGTTTATCACAGCGGCCCTCTGGTTGGGCCACGTCTGCTCTTCATCCCTCACACATCTCATCGCGTGTGTGTGTGTGTGTGTGTGTGTGTGTGTGTGTGTGTGTGTGTGTGTGTGTGTGTGTGTGTGTGTGTGTGTGTGTGTGTGTGTGTGTGTGTGTGTGTGTGTGTGTGTGTGTGTGTGTGTGTGTGTGTGTGTGTGTGTGTGTGTGTGTCATGATGCTGTTCTGATGTGTTCTGCATGATCTGTGTGGTGAAATGCTTCACAGGGCGCTCCTCCCGTGTGTCTTCATCGTGCTCTTCATAGTCTGAGTGGCTGTGTGTTGTAAACAGCTGCTGCTGATCTGCTTAGTCAGATGTTAACGCTCATAAATTAGGAAAATTGTAGAATGTATTTCTCATTCATAGTTTTGAGTTCAGGAGATAAATATTGGTTATTTATTTTTGTCATTTTCTCCACTGAGAAACAGTCCAATCTATTCTTTTATGAAAGTAAAACCAGAGCGATGAAGAGTTGACTCTCTGCTGCCCCCTGCAGGTTCTGCTCAGTTCTACAGCATGAACCGCCCGGCGCAGCCCCTGAACTCCCAGGTGGGCGGCTCGCTGCCGTACCGCCGCCCCACCTCCGTCACCGGGCAGCCCAACGGGGGGCCGCACTTCAACCAGGGCCAAGGTACGCGTGTGCGTGTGCGTGTGCGTGTGGCGGTATCATTAAAGTTACACAAACAGGTCGAAAAATACAATAAATAGTTATATTTATTATCACAGTAAAGTTGGATGCAACACAATCACACAAATGGAGACGGACGTTGAAAGATTTAAATATCTGGTTTTGTCCGACCAGAGGATTAAAACAAAGATATTCAAAGATATTCAAAGATATTCGCGTCATTAAAAGAACAGCAGCTGGTGGTGGAGATCGCTGCAGGTGTATTATTATTATTATTATTATTATTATTATAATAATGAAGATGGATTCCTCAGGTCTTTGCCGTAATGTTGTTCTTGTTCCCGTTCTTTAACTCTCGTGTTCTTGGTGATTCTAATGTTCACATGTCTTCCTCCTCGTCTTCCTCACTCTGGTCATTACCATGCTGGTTAGTGATAGCCGGCCCGCCCGCGCCCCCTCCCCCCTCCATGCAGATCACCCCTCAGCTGCCTCTCATGGGCTTTGTGGCCCGAGTTCAGGAGACCAGTAAGTGGCCTGTAGCCCCGCCCCCTCCTGCATGACGACGTCCTCTCCCCAACACTTAGCCACTCCCCCTTTCTGTAGTGGAACATTGTGTGATCGGCCTCCAGCAGCAGCGGTACAGATCCATGTTCACGTCACTAGATGCTGAATTATGAATGAGAATCTGAGTTTTCTGACAATAACTTTTGTTTGCCCTTTTTTAATCTGAATCGTAAAACAAATGGAGGGATGTATCCTCGACTCTTTTTATTTAAGGAATGTTGGCGGTTGATCACACAAGTCCAGAGCAGGGCAGCATGATGTGATCCTAAAGCATGTTCACATGTCGGGAAGAGCCCCGATCTACTCTTATTTTGAAATGCACGTTGAATCACTCGACATGGGCTGCTCCTTCCTCCGCTGTATGTTGTTGGTGGTGGTGTTGTTGTTGTTGTTGTTGTTGTTGTTATCTCTGTATTTATTCTCTTGTGGTTCTCCCCGCCTGCCTCAAAACCATTCCTAGTCTCAGACGTGCCTCCTCCGCCACCTCCCGCCGACGAGCCGGTGTTCGACGAGCCGACGCCCCCTCCTCCGCCGCCGGAGGACTACGAGGACGAAGAGGAGGAGGAAGGGGAGGAGGATGACGAGGAGGAGTCGGCGGTGGTGGAGTACAGCGACCCCTACGCCGAGGAGGACCCGCCCTGGGCTCCTCAGACCTACCTGGAGAAAGGTCGGCCTTCAATGCACTCACTTTGCACACGCCCCCACAATGTAGCCACATACACACAGATGTAGCCAAATATATACCTATGTAGCCAAATATATACCTATGTAGCCAAATATATACCTATGTAGCCAAATATATACATATGTAGCCAAATGTATCCAAATATATACATATGTAGCCAAATATATACCTATGTAGCCAAATATATACATATGTAGCCGAATGTATCCAAATATATACATATGTAGCCGAATGTATCCAAATATATACAAATGTAGCCAAATGTAGCCAAATATATACAAATGTAGCCAGATGTACACAAATGTAGCCACATATACGTATTTGGCTACATTTAGAAGTGTTAAGAGCTCGTCTATAATCTGACATAATCTGTCGCTACGAGCTCAAAGGGAATCTGAGCCCGTAGAGACGCATGAGGGAGGAGGTGTAACCGAGGTCCAGAGCGTGGAGAAACCGTTTCCCAGAAGTGATTTCCTCCTCCTGAATGTCCCCCTAGTGGTGGCCATCTACGACTACGCCCGGGACAAGGAGGACGAGCTGTCCTTCCAGGAGGGCGCCATCATCTACGTGATCAAGAAGAACGACGACGGCTGGTACGAGGGCGTGATGCAGGAGACCACGGGCCTCTTCCCCGGCAACTACGTGGAGTCCATCATGCACTACGCCGACTGAACAATGGGGGGGTGGGGGGGGGGTTAAAGGTCAAAGACTTTGATCAGACAGAGCATGATCAGCTCCGAGAGAAGAGAGACGGGGAAGAAGAAGAAGAAGAGGCTGAGGCCCAGGCGCCATGGTACAACCACCACTACTCTAGATATATTGTTCCCTGTCATATGTTCTTCCTCTAACTGAGACGGGATGGTGATGGCTTTATTGTATTCGGAGAGTTTTGCGTTACATTATGAGGTCACAACGTAGATGTTTGCTTCATTTCTTTTGGACCAATTTGCCCTTATTTTTTAAAGAATATTTATTTGGGTTTTGTAGTGGGATACATGGTGAGAGGGGGGGGGGGCTTCTTCACGTGGCCACGTTCTCCTCAACGCCCCAGAGACAATTTAGAGAAAAGTACTCTATAAATACACGATATATATATATCTATATATATAAAGTATAATGCACCGACGATACCCTCGTTGGACGACCTGGGTGTCCGTACCCGGCGGCGTGCCGAAGCTGGCGGCGCCTCGGAGGTCTCTAGAACACCACACCTTGCTTCAGTTAATTACATTTTAAATAAGTTTGATTGGTTTTAATTCGTTGGGTTATTCGGCTGCTCGCTGTCGTGGTTCATTGAAGTACATCGTCTCGACCGGCGGCGCATCGGAACCCGGAGACTTTTTATTTGGTTTAATTCCTTTAGGTGGTTTACCGAGAGGTCCAGCGTCTGTTTCTGTTGCAGGCTGCGTGGCGACGAAGGAGAAAACAACTACCGGTGATTAATGTCTTAATATTTTAGATATGGTGTGGTTTTGGTTTTGATATTCGCCCCCGGAGACCGCGACGACGCGTTTAGGTCGCGTCTCAGACGCTTGTGCCATATCGAAGTGTGCGTTGCTGTCCGGAGGTCTTCACTTCATTTTGCAATAAATGGTCCGGGTGGGAGGACCGTCCTCCCTTCTGTTTTAATCAAAGCACATTGTAGTGAGAACGTGAAGGTGTAGAAGAAGAACTAATGTAAATGTGAGATGTATTGCGTCCTCAAAAACAGAACTTATTGAATATGAAAAGATGCCAGCTATTGTGTTGAAATGGTTTTAACCGTCGGTCGTAGGCCCCGCCCCCTCCCCACACACACTATACTCTGGAGGCCGTCTCCAAGGCGCTCGGCCGTTGGGTGTTTTCGCGAGGGCTCATGTACTTATGTCAGAATCTTTATTTTCTATAAAAAAAAAAAAAGAAAGAAATAATACCAAGTGGGTCTGTGTGTGTGCGTGTGTGTATGTGTGTGTGTGTGTGTGAGTCTTGCATGCCATTGTTCTGTACTGGTGTCCCCAAAAGAAACCTACGCGGCGAGATCACCCATTCTTAAGAAGACGAGGCTCATCCAAAGAGACGGTCCGACTTACGTCACGCGCACGTCTGAGGAGTGACCTGTGACCTTTGACCTGTGGGGGCGGGACACGGCGTCAGCCGTCATTACTGCAGTGGTTCTAAAGCTGCTGCCCCCCCCCCATGCGTTGACTCTGTTCCAGACACTAAAAGCATCAATCGGGGCCCTTGGCCTGCAGGATGCACGGCTCCCTGGAGCCACACAACAGCCCATAACGCCATCGTGTTGCACAGTTAACGTTGAATTGCAGAAGTATCATATTTGTAAAATCATGAGAACAAAGACAATAAAATTATTAAGATTTATCGGTGCTTGATTCTTGTTTTTTTATGTTTTAAATTGTTGGATTGGATTATAAACAGAAAGTTACACGTTATTTAATCGTCAGAATCAAACGTTGCATCTTCCAAAAGAGTCGAGACGCTCGATGACGTGTGATTGATTGATTCAGTCCAAGTTTAGAGGATTTCACTTCTTTTATTGGTGAATGTAGGAAGTGTTAAACACTATTTTCAGAAACGGTGACAATGAAAATATTAAACCACGTTTATGCCAAAAAAGTAGCTGGAAACTCCAGGGTATCGAACCCCATCCCAGTAAACCAGGAGGACCATTACCAGTGCCCTTTTTCTTTATGCTATTGTGTCGCATATCAGTGGGAAGTGTTTAGATCATTGAAAGGTGGTAACTATTTAATTTATTCGATTTCCTTTAGCTTGTGTTTTAGATTTGGATATTGCAGCCGGAGGTAAACGTGGTGTGTGTCGTTCCATCTCTGTCCGCCAGAGGGCGCCATCGCATTAGCAGTTTAAACAGCTGTGTTTTAATGTGACTTTACCTCTCTCTCGCTCTCTAATATGCAAATTATGTTCCACAGTCAAATTGTGAACGACAGAAACTCTGGTTTCAGATGTCCAGGTGACAGGTGACCCCACACCTGAAGGACAGGTGCTCCAGGCCCCGTTGTCCCAGCGTGACGCCCTTCTCCCTGAGCTCTGTTCACACGAGACGCTGTGAACTCTCCCTCTCTGGGGTCACGACCTCCACTCGTGTCTTTACAACCGGCTTTTAACTGAAACTTGCCTTTTCGTTTTGATTTCTGTCATTTAATTTATTTGCACATTTTGTTCTCCTAATACTTGGAATTTGCACAATTTTTAAAGCACGTTGTAAACTGAAAAAGCTAAAGATTAGAGTCCTGCGCCGCGCCCTCGTCTGCAGGCCGTGTCCACATCTCGTATCACAGGGTCAAATAAATGTGTGTTCTTAGCGAAGCCCACAGTGTTGGCTCTCTGGAACCTCCTGAGGGTGGAGCCCGGAGGCTATGGAGGCCCAAAAGGTCACTTTCAGTTTGCAGATTAAAGAGAATCCACGGCAGAGCAACGCTCCTCCTTTGGTTTCTTTAAGGAGGCCTGTGTGTGTGTCTGTGTGTGTGTGTGTGTGTCTGTGTGTGTGTGTGTGTGTGTGTGTGTGTGTGTGTGTCGCTCCACGGCATAAGTACCACCTTCCCAGGTGACTCTTCCTGAGCGTTGACAGCTGAGGGCGCAGAGGGAAGACGGATGGAATTTAAAGCGTGCCCTCCGGAGAACACAGCCGGGGGCCAGGAACGTGTGTGTGTGTGTGTGCGCGTGTGCTCACAGGATCAACAGCGTGATGGGGCGTGGGGATCCGGACCACCACAGGGGAGACGTGTTAACGGGTTCCTTCCATCCAGCCGAGGCTCGGGACTCGGAGGACGTGTTCCGACAAAGACGCTTCTCCCTCCTCTCCTGCTCGGCTGCAGACACCCAGGAGCAGCTCCTCAGCTTCTCGCCTGGTTTCTTCATGATGGATAACAGTCTGATTGTTCTGCAGAGATGTGCAGCTTTCCCTACATATATACAGGTGGATTTGTTTGTGTTTCTCTGTTTGAGGAATGCGTGCCCCCTGAAGCCGGCGTGTCTGAACAGACTCAGAGGCGTGCAGAACTCACATCGGATCATTGATCTCTATACATCTCACCGGCCCACAATGCAACTGGGTGAACACGAGAGCCGGGCCCGGTT
>CM070103.1:997500-1170000 GCA_036178185.1 Liparis tanakae
CGAAATCTATTCATGAGCTCAACATTTAACTTTAAAACGTCTGCAATACAGGTCCTAAGAATAAAGACACTGGCAACAAAGGGCTTTTTATTGTGTTTTGGTTCACGTGAACTTGGTGGTAGAAACATGTGCTGCCTGATCCGGGATCTGTTTCTCAGAGGGCTGAGGAGGCTTCAGGACTCGAGGGCTGGAGGAGGAGACGGAAGTCTCTAAAAGTACGTCAACCTTTTTAAAGTTGGTAGTCTGAGAGATTGAATGGATGCAAAAGCAACCTGAGACAGACTCCTCCTCCTCCTCCTTCTCCTCCTCCTCTTCCTCACGGTGTCCGACACATGCACTTAATCCCACGCATGGAGATTCCTCTTCAATTACAACCGCCGCCTAAATGTAGAGGCATGTTTCTGCAGGTTTAAGAAGGTTTAAAGGGTGTGACTAATGCACGGAGGCTCTGCCCTCCATCGTCTCCATTGGCTCATCCCGTCAGTCCGCATGTGGAGATGAAGCGCTTTCTCCTCAAGGTTGCTGAAAGGCATTCTGGGAAGTTTCATGACTCACTTAAGCGAAACGGTAGATGGGAAAAAGCAGTAAAAGTAACAACCTGATGCTTTATAACGTCCCACAGGGGCGGTAATGTGCAGCTGCACTGGACCGTGTGTGTGTAGCTGCATGCATGTGTGTGTGTGTGTGTGTGTGTGTGTGTGTGTGAGTGATACTCTTAATGGAAATTGCCAGGTGCCTTCATAAACTGACATCCACTAACTCGCGGTGTGTTTACTTACCCCGCCGCGGCCCCATGAAGGTCAGCGCTGGGGGGTGGGGGGGTGGGAGGGGGGGGAGCATGCACGTGGGAGAGCCTGCGGGGCGTTCATGGCCACTCATCGGATGAAGGACGATGTGATTTGTAAAGAAACGTGCAGCGTGTAACCTTCTCCTTGTCAGACATATCATCAATGATCACGCTGCTGCTGCTGTACATCTCATAGAGAATCACACAGCAGGAATCTTCCAGACAGGATGCTGGTTTGGTTCTCCTGCTTCGCGTGTCTCAGCGTTCCTCTCGTGCTGCGGAGGCTCATCGATGTCAGATGTCGTCCACGTTTACAAGAAAAGTATTTTTACTTGTGGTTTTGTCTCCTTGCATGCAAACAACACCAGATAATAATAATAAGAAGAAGAAGAAGACTTAACTCTGCTGTAAGTGTCCTTCTGAGTGTCAGGGTCTCTCTGGCCCTTTGAAGGGCCCTGATCCCTCAGACAGACGGCTGCTCCCTGAAGCTCCAATCAGAGCGTCGCTCCTCTCTTCCGGCGCCGCGGCGTGCGAACGCATTAAAACTCATCGAGATGCCGATTCCAAAACCCCCAAATGTCCCGCGGCGTGGGCGTGGGAGGCCAGAGGGCCGGAATGTGTAACAGCTGGACGGCCTGGCAGAGGAGGGAGTCATCTGGAGGATGGGGCAGAGGAGGAGGAGGAGGAGGCCTGGGAGAAGAAGGGTTTCTTGGTGAGGGCATCCATCCCCCCCCCCCCCCCCCCCTGTGAGAAGCTGGCCGTGCTGCATGTTCCGGGGTTTTCTCCGATGAGGCGATGGAGGCGGTTCCCCCGGGAGAGAGGAGCTCATAACACGTCCGTCCAATCGGATCCGCCCTCAGCTGCCCCCCCCATGAATCAGTTGTTATTCAAGGTGTGCAGCTCGTCTCAGGTGCTCTAGTGTGAAGATGCTCTTCTCTGAGTATTTCTGACCTGATGACCTTTGATCCCTCTCGTTGTGCAGAATGTTCTGATAACTTTCCTGTTTCTGAAAGGCTCGATGACTCAGGGGGCTGTGTGTGTGTGTGTGTGTGTGTGTGTGTGTGTGTGTGTGTGTGTGTGTGTGTGTGTCTCGGGGACCCGCTCGCCCCTCGGAGGAGGAGTTGTGGTGCGATGGGTCAACGTAGGAGGAGCCAATGACATCGTCAGGAGATGGAGAGCCCGCCTCCTCGATCCGGCCCCCTGCCTGAGACAGCGTTCTCGTGAGGTCGCATTTGGTGGGAGGCCTCTGACAGTCAGAGTCCTTTGGTTTCACTCCTGAACCGCTCGGCTCTGAGGCTCGGTTCTGACGCTCGGTTCTGACGCTCGGTTCTGACGCTCGGTTCTGACGCTCGGTTCTGAGGCTCGGTTCTGAGGCTCGGTTCTGACGGCCGGCTGCAGGTTGAGAGGACTGAGCGCCGCGTGGAGGCCAGCATGTTGAGGACGGCGCTGCTCCTGCTGCTCTGCGCCGTCGGCAGCTTGGATGCCTGGTTGTGGTTCGCGGCGCCGGAGGAGGGCACGACCCGGGCGACGCCGGCGCTGACCACGGCGCCGGGCGTCCCGTCCAACGGCACGCTGACGAGGAGAGAAGAAGAAGAAGAGGAAGAGGAAGATGACAACCTATCCGGGGTCGGGGAGGAAATTGTCAACGAGGCGACCGGAATCCGTAAGTTTGTGGAGGCGTGGGACGCGACCCCAACCCCGACCCCGACCCCGCCCCCGACCGCCTGGACCGCCAGCGGAGGCCCGGCGGAGACGGTGGAGAGCGCGGCCAACACCACGGGTAATGCAACGGGGTCGAGAGAGGAGAGGGGGGGGGCGGGGCTCGGGGTGGAGGCCGGGCCAGGATCTGATCCCGGGTCAGACGTAGACGGGGGTACCGTCCCCTCTGATAGTCGCCTCGGTGGTTCTGACCCGTCTTGCCTCCCGCTGCCCTCTGATTGGCCCGTCTGCTCCGGCGAGCGGGACTCGTTTTTCTCGGCGCCCAACTTTTTGAACCACACGTCTGTGGAGGAGGTGGGGGCGGTCCTCCGGGAGTGGGCGTGGCTCCCGAGGGCGCGGTGTCACCACGCCGCAGAGCGGTTCCTCTGCCTCCTGCTGGCGCCCAGGTGCACGCCGCCGCCCGGCGCCGCCGCCCCCCCGCTCCCGCCCTGCCGCAGGTTCTGCCACGTGCTGCAAGACAGCTGCTGGGCGTCTCTGGAGGACGGCCGCCTCCCGGTGGAGTGCCAGCTGCTGCCCGAGAGGGCGTGCGCGTCCCTTAGTAACCTGAAAGGTAACCGGGGTCAGCGCGCGTCTGGGTACATGTGACCCCGTGGCACGCCCCTTTTCCTAGACATCTGCTTGCGTGTCTCTGTGTGCGTTTGTCTGGGTAACACACCTGTCCGAGCACCTCCTCCTGGCGTGATTCACTCTGAACATGATTTTGCACGTTTCAATGCGATCACATACTTCACACAACATGTTTGACATTGTTTCCCGTGTGCATCTGTTGAACCTTGTGGGACGGGAGCTGCTGCTTTACTGATGGTCAGACTCTGTGTAATCCCTGTGTGCACGTTGTTCTTCCAGGTCAGAACCAGGTGCCTTCATTACCCACACGGGGACATTCAGGTGTGTTATGCTAGCAGCAGCTAATGTAGCATAAAGCCCTCTGCAGAAGTGCATGAGCAGCAGAGATCTGATTGGCTCACATCTTTTCACCGCCACACCCCAATATATAAATAAATAAATGTATTTCTATATATTTATTTATAGATGTATATTTATTTAATTATTTATATATATATATATATATATATTTCTATATTATATATATGTATACTTATTTATATATATATATATATATATATATATATATATATATATATATATATATATATATTCATACATATTTATTTATAAATATTTGTATTTATTTATATATGTTATATATATATATATATATATATATATGTATACTTATTTATATATACATATATATATATATAAATATATTTATACATATTTATTAATTATATATATATTTGTATTTATTTATACATTTAATATATGTATACCGGTACTTATTTCTGTGTATATATATATATATACACATTTATAAATATATATATATATATATATATATATATATATACACATTTATAAATATATATATATATATATATATTTATACATATTTATTAATATATATTTCTTTCTTTCTTTCTTTATATATATATATATATATATATATATATATATATATATATATATATATATATATATATATCTCAAAGTGAACATGTTGCATCTGTAGCTGCGGACTGATTTGATTTGCCTGTTTTCCAAGTCTCTGCTCGTTGACTCTCCAGATGTGTTTTTAAACTAAATGAAGCCTAGAAGGTGGAACAAGGTTGCCAACCGTGTAAAGTATAATTAATCTGCAACGGACACGTTAACACGTGCAAAACCAGCGTTGTTGTTGTTGTTGTTTGTGCCGAGTTCCCCTCAGCGTCCAGCTCCACGTCTCTGCAGCTGCATGTTCTGTCGTTACGTTGAACAATAGAGCTCAAGTGCAGCTCGCTATAGAGACAATTCAGTAACTCTGACTTAAAGGTCAAAGTTCACTCAGGAACACAGGAGCTCCCGGGTTCTAACCCTCAGACAGGAAACGCTCTGGAGGCCTGCAGTGTTCACAGCCTCATCACCCTGCAGCTTCACCACATGCAGCCGCCTCCTCACGCCTCCTCACGCCTCCTCACGCCTCCTCACGTCTCCTCCTGCCTCCTCACGCCTCTCCCACAGGAGCGTTAACCTGAAGCTTCTAGGTCAGCGGACGCCTGTTTGGATAACCTTTGACCTTTGACCTCGGACCTGAAGCACCCCGTTACACCACGTCTGCAGAGTGTGGTTCTCTGACTGCTCATCACTGAGGGCTGAGTGGACCCTCAGACGGGGGGGTGGAGGTTCTCGTGGTGTTCTCCTCCAGACAGGGGGGGGGGGGCGGTGGAGGTTCTCGTGGCCCCGCCTCTTGTAACTTCTTCCCTCCATTGGTTCTGTACGTCGTAGATAATCGTCTTCGCGCTCGGGGGGGGGGGGACAATGGGTCCGTCTGTGGTGACGGAGGACGGCATGTCCGGCGGGTGGGAAAGCGCCGCGCCCCCAGAACAAAGAGTGTGGCAGCGGTAACAAGAGAGCCCTGTGAGGAGGAGACGCGGCGGCGCCCAGCCAGGGACGACCAGAGGGCGAGACGACTGGTTGAACTGGTTGAACTGGTTGAGTCCACTGGTTGAGTCCACTGGTTGAGTCCACTGGTTGGACTGGTTGAGCCCCCTAGTTGAACTTTTAGGCTGTTGATAAATGAAAAATGAACCCCTCCGATCCCCCCGCGTGTCCTCAGGCGATGACGTCATCTTTTTAGTGCAGTGCTTGATTTCCCTTTCATCTCAGAGTTCTTTAAACTTTTGCATTTTAATTACAGCTTTCAGCTCGTCACCTCCTCGCCATCCTCTAGTGCCCTTTATTCACCTAGTGCCCTTTATTCACCTAGTGCCCTTTATTCACCTATTGCCCTTTATTCACCTAGTGCCCTTTATTCACCTAGTGCCCTTTATTCATCTAGTGCCCTTTATTCACCTAGTGCCCTTTATTCACCTAGTGCCCTTTATTCATCTAGTGCCCTTTATTCACCTAGTGCACTTTATTAATCTATTGCACTTTATTCATCTAGTTCCCTTTATTCATCTAGTGCACTTTATTCACCTAGTGCACTTTATTAATCTATTGCACTTTATTCATCTAGTTCCCTTTATTCATCTAGTGCACTTTATTCACCTATTGCCCTTTATTCACCTAGTGCACTTTATTAATCTATTGCACTTTATTCATCTAGTGCACTTTATTAATCTATTGCACTTTATTCACCTAGTGCCCTTTATTCACCTAGTGCACTTTATTCACCTAGTGCACTTTATTCATCTAGTGCACTTTATTCGTCGTCCTCTTGCTGGTCGTCCTCCTGCTCTGCCTTTTGGTTCACATTGTAACTCTGATAATGAAAGGACATTGTTCAGATGTTGTTCTGGGGGGGGGGGGGGGGGGTTCTCTTATTGCTTAAGGGTCCATAATCAGAGCAGCTGATGTTCTCAGCAGCTGCAGCAGCTGAGCGGGGAGCAAGAAGACCACCGGATCCTCCCATTGGCCCGAAGCCCACAGAACCCTCCGGACCCACCGGGCGCCAAGACAACCAGGCTGAGGACTCAAGTGGGCGAGTGCAGATAAGCGCAGAGGAGACGAGATGAGCGCCGAGGAAATGAGATGAGCGCCGAGGAGGCAAGATGAGCGCCGAGGAAACGAGATGAGCGCAGAGGAGGCGAGATGAGCGCAGAGGAGGCGAGATGAGCGCAGAGGAGGCGAGATGAGCGCCGAGGAGACGAGATGAGCGCAGAGGAGGCGAGATGAGAGCCGAGGAGACGAGATGAGCGCCGAGGAGGCGAGATGAGCGCCGAGGAGGCGAGATGAGCGCCGAGGAGGCGAGATGAGCGCAGAGGAGGCGAGATGAGAGCCGAGGAGACGGGATGAGCGCCGAGGAGACGAGATGAGCGCCGAGGAGACGGGATGAGCGCCGAGGAGACGAGATGAGCGCCGAGGAGACGAGATGAGCGCCACAAAGACGCTTTAAAGCAAATGTTAGGGGGAAGGAATTGGAAGAAGTTTGTTTTTCCTTTTTCTTTTGTCTCGCTTTAAATCTGAAACGGGAAATTAATCTGCAGAATGTTTTTAAAATTGATGAAATGATCAAATCTGCACACGGATGAACCGTTTCCTGTTTCCTGTTTCCTGTTTCACACGGTTCAGTTTGTGTGTTTACTGTTCAGCGTTGGTTCCGGGCTTCAAGAGACGGCGATCGGTTCCCGTCACGCGTCTAATCCTCCTCTTTATGCCAAGCCTTCTGCTCCTCTGCTCCTCTGCTCCTCCTCCAGCAGCTGCTCCTTCACATCCTTCACATCCTTCCACTTACAGCTCAACTCGGCATGCAAAACGTTCACATCATGAATAAACCCTGTGACCCCCCCCCCCCGACCTCTGACCCCTGTGACCGTTTAATGCACACACTGTACATTTGGGCCCTCGTGAATGATGGCTGCGTCCTCCTCCTCCTCCTCCCCCTCCTCCTCCTCCTCCCCCTCCCTGTGATGCTGAGTTATGAGAATATAATCCGTCGGTCTCTCGGGTCGTTTTTAATCTATGGGAACCGAAACATGCTCCATTCTCACCGCGGCGTGGGAGCGGGATGCAGCGCGCTCCCACGCCACCGCCCCCCCCGCCGTGTTCATTTAATATTTAATATGTTTTTTAAAGAAAGACGCTCAACATATAAGCCGGCGTGCGCTCTATTCTCTCTTCTGTTTATACCGAGATGTGGGTTTGGTCTACGGCCCTGTGAACCCAGCGGCCTACCTGTGTGAGCCTAACGCTGCCTTCAGGTGCGCCTCGTAAACCCCGTGACCCCGTGACCCCGGATCCACAGCCTTGTTGTCGCTGCGTTTCTCTTGTGGTCGCTGTTCTAACGCGTGTGTCCCGCCTCCTGCAGAGGAGGGCGGCGTCTCCCTGCTCCAGCTCATCGGGGACCCCCCGCCGGACGCCATCAGTCGGTCCTCCGGGCCGCGCGGCGAGCCGGTCTTCGTGTTCGGCGCGGCGGCGGCGTCCAGCCAGCCCGCCCTGGCCCACGTGCCCAACCCGTTCCACCGCAGCTTCTCGCTGCTCTTCCACGTGAAGCCCTCCAGCCCCGCCGCCGCCGTGCTGTTCTCCATCACCGACGGGCCCCAGACCATCATGTACGTGGGCGTGAAGCTGAGCGCCGCGCCGCCGCCAGCGCGTGCAGTTCTTCTACAGCGAGCCCGGCTCCGAGGCGTCCTACGAGGCGGCGGCCTTCGACGTGCCCAGCCTGGCGCACGCCTGGAGCCGCTTCTCGCTCGCCGTGTTCGAGGAGCAGGTGACCTTCTACTACGGCTGCGACTCGGAGCCGCAGGTGCTGAAGTTCGAGCGCTCGCCGGACCCCATGGAGCTCGACGCCGGGGCCGGCATCTTCGTGGGGCAGGCGGGGGGGGCCGACGCCGACAGGTTCCAGGTGAGTGGGCGACGAGAGGACCGGAGCCGGAGGCTGGAGATACCATGACAACAACACACACACACACACACACACACACCATGACAAGAACACACACACACACACACACACACACACACACACCATGACAAGAACACACACACACACACACCAAGACAACAACACACAACACACACACACACACCATGACAACAACATACAACACTCACACACCATGCAACACACAGACATACACACAACACACAGCAGCAGGTCTCACACTTCTGACCATGCAGGAGGGAGGAGTCAGGAAGGAGTGAGGAAGGAGTGAGGGAGGAGTGAGGAAGGAGGAAGGAAGGAGGGAGGGAGGAGTGAGGAAGGAGGGAGGAAGGAGGGAGGGAGGAAGGAGTGAGGGAGGAGTGAGGCAGGAGTGAGGAAGGAGGGAGGAGTGAGGGAGGAGGGAGGAAGGAGTGAGGGAGAAGTGAGGAGTGAGGGAGGAGGGAGGAAGGAGTGAGGGAGGAGTGAGGAAGGAGTGAGGAAGGAGGGAGGAAGGAGGGAGGGAGGAAGGAGTGAGGCAGGAGTGAGGAAGGAGGGAGGAGTGAGGGAGGAGGGAGGAAGGAGTGAGGGAGAAGTGAGGAGTGAGGGAGGAGGGAGGAAGGAGTGAGGGAGGAGTGAGGAAGGAGTGAGGAAGGAGGGAGGGAGGAAGGAGTGAGGGAGGAGTGAGGCAGGAGTGAGGAAGGAGGGAGGAGTGAGGGAGGAAGAAAGGATTGATGAAGGAGGGAGGAAGGAGTCCAATGAGCCGTGTGTCTTTCAGGGCGAGATGTCCGACCTCAGGGTGCTGGGCGACCACCGGGCCGCTGAACGCTTGTGTGACGACGAGGACGACTCCGACGCCGTGAGTGTTTCTCAAAGTGTTTCATTCAACGTGTCTGAAGGCTTTGATGTGTAACACACACACACACACACACACACACACACACACGTGTCTCTCTGCAGGCCTCTGGAGACTTTGGCAGCGGAGAAGGAGAGCGCAGACACACGGTGAAGGTTTGTCTTTTCATTTGAATCAAAGTGATGAATGAATAATAAAGTTCCACGCTGACTTCCTATGATGTTCTGCACATGCTTGCAGCTTTTGTCAGATTTAAAACACAATAAACTAAACTTCATGCATGATGGAATGATAAAATATCATTCCATCATGCATGAAGTCGTATAACTTGAGAAATATTGCCCCGGTGCATGCTGGGAGGATTTCCACCACACCACCTTCATGTAATTGTCGTTGCATGACTTCAAAATAAGAGCGCTCGATTTATTCAAGATATCCAGCATTGAAAAATCAATCATCAAACTGCAAAATCAGCAAGAATATTATTATTAAATGTTTGTTGGGGGGGTTCAAATGAATAAAATTCTTTTAATAGAAACTTGTACATGTGAAGACAGTTTGTGTTTTTAAATACTGTTCATTCAAGTCCCCGTCTGTTTCCAGACCACGCCCACTCCCTTGCGCCCAGTACCTGAGCCTCCTCTGATCTCCTCGGCCGGAGCCAGGAACACACAGTCAGGTAACAGCTCCTCCTCATGGGGGGGGGGGACCACATGCTGGTGACGTGGAGCTCTTCAGCGCCCCCACGTGGAGAGTTCCAGGTGGTTCCAGTGAGGAGTGAAGAAGAGGAAACGTGTCTTCTGGAGAGATCTGCAACCCCCCGCCCCCCCCCTCCTCGCGCCTCTTCCTGCAGGACCTTTAGTCTGACGTTGTGAATATGATCACGAGGTCACTCTTTTTGGTGAATGTGTGTTTCTTCGTCTGGTTTTGGTCGTCATGGCGACATCCCATAATGTGGCGCGTCCTCCAGGCCACGGCGGAGCGAAGGGTGAGAAAGGCGACCGAGGAGAGAAGGGCTTCGCGGGGGTCTCGGGGCCCATGGGGCCGAAGGGGCCGAAGGGGGAGTCCGGAGGAGGAGGAGGAGGAGGAGGAGGAGGAGCAGGAGGGCAGAAGGTAGAGCCGTCTGTGAACAGGAGGAGTGACCGGGCAGACGCCCTCGTCTTCATCAGCTGTGTCTGTGCCTCAGGGGGAGAAGGGCGCCAAGGGGGCGCTCGGCGCCGGGTACCCCGGGTCCAAAGGGGACCCCGGGGCTCAGGGGCCTCCCGGGCCCCCGGGGGGCGGGGCCACCCTGAAGGACGGCGCGGTTCTGCAGCAGGGGCCCGCCGGACACGACGGGGAACCTGTGAGTCCACGGCGTTGTTGTTGTTGTTGTTGTTTTCTTTATGAGTCTCTCACCGGGGGACGGTTTTCTTGTTCCAGGGCGACCCGGGAGAGGACGGCAGCGCTGTGAGTCACTTCCTGTTCCTGTTGAGCTGGTTCTGAGGCTCTGTTCTGGTTCTGTTCTGGTTCCGAGGTTCTGGTTCTGTTTCCTCAGGGTCCCGTCGGACCACCAGGGGTCCCGGGGAGTCCGGGAGCGTCTGGAGCGCGGGGCCCGAAGGTGAGGCGCTGCTTGTGACCTGGTGGTTTGGTTCTGGTTCTGGTTCTGGTTCTGGTCCTGGTCCTGGTTCTGGTTCTGGTTCTGGTTCTGGTTCTGGTTCTGGGTCCACTCGCCTAACGCTGTGTATTGTTTCCAGGGTGACCGCGGAGAGGGTCAGCCGGGACCCAGAGGCCCCCCCGGCCCGCCTGGGCCCGGAACCGGGGACCGGCCGGTACGTGGGCCGCTCACTCATTTCTCCTTTCACCTTCCTCCTTCCTCCTTCCTCCTTTCTCCTTTCTCCTTCCTCCTTTCTCCTTTCTCCTTTCACCTTTCTCCTTTCTCCTTTCTCCTTTCACCTTCCTCCTTTCACCTTTCTCCTTTGCTCCGCAGACGTTCTTCGACATGGAGGGCTCGGGGGACTCGTCTCGGGTAGGTTGAGGACCCAGTTGAGGACCCAGTTGAGGACCCGGTTGAGGACCCGGTTGAGGACCCAGTTGAGGACCCAGTTGAGGACCCAGTTGAGGACCCGGTTGAGGACCCAGTTGAGGACCCAGTTGAGGACCAGCGCCAGGCGGTCTGGGTCTGGTCAGTGTGATGATGTGTGTGTGTCTCAGCAGGGGGGCCGCGGTCCTCCGGGCCCTCCGGGGCCTCCGGGCCCCCCGGGGGTCTCCGTGGCTCTGGGGCACAACGGGGCCGTCGCCTTCGGACCGCCGGGACCGCCGGGACTGGACGGGACCCCCGGGAGGCCGGTGAGTTACGGGAGACGAAGCTTTGATGAAAGTCCCATGTTCTAAAGATGTTATTAATATGAGATGTTATTAATATGAGATGTTATTAACATGAGATGTTATTAATATGAGATGTTATTAATATGAGATGTTATTAATATGAGATGTTATTAACATGAGATGTTATTAATATGAGATGTTATTAACATGAGATGTTATTAATATGAGATGTTATTAACATGAGATGTTATTAATATGAGATGTTATTAATATGAGATGTTATTAACATGAGATGTTATTAACATGAGATGTTATTAACATGAGATGTTATTAATATGAGATGTTATTAACATGAGATGTTATTAACATGAGATGTTATTAATATGAGATGTTATTAACATGAGATGTTATTAACATGAGATGTTATTAATAACCGTCTGTGTGGTTCCAGGGTCCTCCTGGTCCTCCTGGGAGAGACGGATCCAACCAGAAGGTACCGGTCCACAGACTTCACGCTGCTGAACGTCTCTCAGCTTTTCAGAATAAAAGCCTCTGTTTCCTCTCAGGGGGACGCCGGGGAGCTCGGCCTCCCGGGAGCAGCTGGAGAAAAGGTAATATTCCCATCCCACCGTCAGCCTCTCAGCCTATTCATCCTCTTCATCCTCTTCATCCTCTTCCTCCTCTTCCTCCTCTTCAACCTATTCATCCTCTTCCTCCTCTTTATCCTCTTCATCCTCTTCCTCCTCTTCAGCCTCTTCCTCCTCTTCCTCATCTTCATCCTCTTCATCCTCCTCTTCATCCTCTTCATCCTCTTCATCCTCTTCATCCTCTTCCTCTTTGTCTGCAGGAAGCCAACTTTTTCACCGACCTGTTTTCTTACTTTGCTCCATCCTCTACGGTGTGTAATGGGTCTCAGGTACTGGGGGTCTCGGGGGTCTTCGGGGGTCTATGGGGAGCTCTGGGGGTCTTCGGGGGTCTATGGGGGTCTTCGGGGGGCTCTGCTCTGGTGGTTTCCTTTATTCGCCTCCGTGTCACCTCTTCCTCTCTGAACCCCGACCTTCCTCTCCGCATGCCTCCTCTTCCTCTCTCCTCTCCCTCCTGACGCGTGTCTAACTGTCCTGTCACCCCAGGGTGCTCAGGGTGACCTCGGCCTGCCCGGTTCCGCGGGGCAAGGCGGGCTGGCGGGGCTCCCCGGCCCCATGGGCCCCGTTGGACCCGCCGGACCCCCCGGACCTCCGGGGCCCCCGTCCCGCTTCGTCCAGGTGAGTACGGCGCACACGTGTGGTCGGGTGGCGTGGAGCGGACTGTGACCTCTCCTCCCGCTCCTGCAGGGGCTCGGGGACAGAGACGAGACCCCCGAGGGCTCGCCTGGACTCGGCGGCCCCCCTGGACCTCAGGTACCCCCTCAGCCCACCTCAGACCCCCTCAGACCCCCTCTCTGAGGCCCCCCTCATGGTTCTGTGTGTTCTGTGTTGCAGGGCCCGCCCGGCATCGCAGGCCTCCCTGTGAGTACGCTCAGCTGCTGCTGCTGCTGTTGTTGTTGTTGTTGTTGTTGTTGTTGTTGTTGTTGTTGTTGTTGTTGTTGTTGAGGAGGCTCTTGTTGCTATGAGACGTGTCTGATCCTGATCCCCAGGGTCGGCCGGGTATGCCGGGGAGCCACGGAGACAAAGGATCCCAGGGATCCACTGGATCTCCTGGGATCCCCGGTATCGACGGGTTCACCGGAATGCCGGTAGGAGGCCAGATGCATTCTGGGATTTGTGTTTTTTTAATTTTGATGGCTCTAATAATGTAATAATAATATTTCTAGGGCGATAAGGGATCCGCAGGAGCGAAAGGAGAGACGGTGGGTCTTTGATTAATAAATATTAATAATGAATAATTATTCATGGTTATTATTGTCTCAATATCTCGACGTCAACCCGCTCTTTGATCTTTGTTCTTCGTTCTTTGCTCTTTGTTCTTTCAGGGTCTGCCGGGGCGAGACCTGCCCGGGCCCCCGGGCCCCCCCGGGCCTCCAGGACCAGTCTCCTACCAGACCAGCGACGTGAGTCTGAGGCCACGCCCCCCCCGATGGCCGTGGCCCCTGAACGCCTCGTTAGCGTGTGACTCATCTCCACTAACTGCCCGCGCACCGACACTAACGCCTAACTTTGTCTTGTAGTATAATGACGTGTATTGGACTGACGGGTCGCAGGTGAGTTGACCCCTAACGACCTTTAGGAGCCCCCCCCCGTCCTCTCTCTTCACGCCGTCTCTCTCTTTCTCTCTCTCTCTCTCTCCCAGGAGGCGGCCGGCGGCGTGGGGCGAGCAGGATTCCCGGTGAGCATCGGGTCGATTGTGATGGAGGAAAGTGTTGCGTATTAAAATAAATATTCTTAATTATTAAATGATGAAACGTGTTTGTGTTCAGGGGCCCTCGGGACCCAAAGGAGACACGGGGGACACGGGCGCTCCAGGATACGCCGCCAAAGTAAGAGAACAAGAGATAATAAGAGATAATAAGAGATAATAAGAGATAATAAGAGAGAATAAGAGAGAATAAGAGATAACAAGAGATAATAAGATTATAAGAGATACTAAGAGAGAATACGAGATAATAAGATAATAAGAGATTATACGAGATAATATGAGATAATAAGAGAGAATAAGAGATAAAAAGAGAGAATAAGAGAGAATAAGAGAGAATAAGAGATAACAAGAGAATAAGATTATAAGAGATACTAAGAGAGAATACGAGATAATAAGAGATACTAAGAGATAATAAGATAATAAGAGATTATACGAGATAATAAGAGATTATACGAGATAATAACATAATAAGAGATTATACGAGATAATAAGAGATAATAAGATAAGAGATTATACGAGATTATACGAGATAATAAGATAATAAGAGATTATACGAGATAATAAGAGATAATAACATAATAAGAGATTATACGAGTTAATAAGAGATAATAAGAGAATAAGATAATAAGAGATAATAAGAGATAATAAGAGATATAAGGAGGATCAACATGAGACTCGGGAGGAGCAGTCTTCCACAAATATGTTTTGTTGTCATTTTATCTTCTTTTTTCCCCCTCTTTTATTTTGAAAAACACCGCCGATATCTCGCCCTACAAAGTAAAAGCGGCACATCTGTTGCGTCTGTGCGTTGAGTTGTGGTGTGTTTGTCCACAGGGGCAGAAAGGAGAACCCGGCCTGATCCTGGGGCCCGACGGGAGGCCCCAGTACCTCGGGGGTCTGGGGGGGCGGCCGGTAAAACCATTAACCCTCTTTCCGTGACGCCGTGACCTTGAAACCCTTAAAGCTCTGTCAGTGATGTCATGACCTTGAACCCGAGTGTTCACGCTGTGTGTGTCCCACAGGGCGACGCCGGCCCCCCCGGCCCCGAGGGCCCCGCGGTGCGTACCGGAGCCTCACCCCCCCCCACATTGTGAGTGACTGTGATGACGTCATCGTAGTAAACGTGGTCTCTGGTTCTCCTACAGGGTCCGTACGGGCCCCAGGGACCCAAGGGGGAGATCGGGATCCCGGGCCGACCGGTGAGTAGATGGCATACACGGGTCCACACGGGTTCACACGGGTCCACACGGGTCCACACGGGTCCACACGGGTCCACACGGGTCCACACGGGTCCCCGCGGTGCGTTTCATGGCTAACGGCGGCCTCCCCCTCAGGGCCGGCCGGGGCTGAACGGGCCCCAAGGCGAGAAGGGCGAAGGCTCCGGATCGGGTTACGCCGTGAGTGTCCCACATTCAGTCTTTTACGGTTCACCTGTTATTTGTTATTAATACTCTCCGCTGCGCCCCAGGGTGCTCCGGGGCCACCGGGCCCCCCCGGGCCTCCCGGACCTTCAGGACAGGCCCTCCACAGCGACGGCGGCGTCAGGGTGAGGCTCCTCCCCTCCTCTGTTGGTTCAGTCCGTTGTGTTGATGTGTTCCACGTAATGAGATGCGGTCTTTATCGCCCCCAGGGCTACGAGGACCGCTTCAGGTACCACCCAGGTAAGATCCTCCTTAAAGGAACAGTACCCCTCCCCTCGATGCCGCTCTGCGTTCACACTCGTCTCCTCCGTAGCCGTCAAAGGAGAGAAAGGCGACCGCGGGCCACCGGGGGCGCTAGAGATCACAGGTAGCTCCTGCAGGACAAGAAGCCGATAGGTCCGTGTTGTTTGTGCAGAGCATCCTAAGCCCCGCCTCTTTGTGCTGCAGGTGCTGGCTCCGCCCTGGACCTCCACACGCTGAGGGTGAGCTCCGCCCGACCCCCGCCCGGCCCCCGCCTCCTCCCGCTGGCGGAGGCTCTTCTGACGTCTTTCTATGTTTGTCGTGCAGAACGAGTTGAAAGGGGAATCGGGCGAACGGGGCTTCAAAGGAGAGAAAGGAGAAGCCGGCGGCGGCGGCGGCTACTACGACCCCCGCTACGGGGGGGCGGGGCCCGGGGCGCCCGTAAGACCCGCCGCCGGAAAGGTGAAGCGTCCTGCTCATGAAGTCCTCCTCTAAAGGAACATCTGTCCTCCTCCAGGGCCCGAGAGGAGAGTCCATCACCGGCCCCCCGGGCCCCCAGGGGCCTCAGGGGCCCCCGGGACGAGGCTACGACGGGCCGGCCGGACCCCCGGGGCCGCCCGGTCCCCCGGGGGGCTCCGTCCATGGGACACACAGGGGCTCACAGAGTGAGTCAGACCCTCACGGCCTTACCTTTCAAAGTAAAAGCCCCGCCCCCTGTGTTTTGATCATGATGAAGAGGTCTGATGAAGGTCCTCCTCTTCTTCAATGACAGCTATCAATATTCCTGGCCCCCCGGGCCCCCCTGGAGTGCCCGGACAACCCGCATACTCCTCCGGGGTGAGAGACCTCCGTCCTTCACTTTGGCTCCACTTCCTCAACGCGGAACAGATCCGTCCTTCAGGTGGAAGGGCGCCCGGCTGAGTGTGTGTGTGTGTGTGTGTGTGTCCAGGTGACGGTGCTGAGGTCCTACGACGTGCTGACGGCCGCCGCCAGGAGGCAGCCGGAGGGCGCGCTGCTCTACGCCAGCGAGCAGACGGAGCTCTACCTCCGGGTCCGGGACGGACTCCGTCAGGTCCAGGTACCAGGAGGGAAGTCATGGAGACGGGGACAAGAAGACAACACGGGTATTCATGGACTTTTGTTTTTCAGCTCGGGAGCTACATCGCTCTGCCCGGCGTGGACGTGAGTGTTCCTCCTCTTCTTCCTCTTCTTCCTCTTCCTCTTCACGTGCGATGTGGGCTTGTTGTTTAATGCGAGGCTCTTGGTCTTCAGAGTAATGAGGTCGCAGCCATGGAGCCGCCGGTCGTCCCCTATTCCCCGGACCACCACTCCAACACCGCCGCACACGACTCCCAGAGGCCCCCGGAGAGTCCGGTCCACCCGGACCCGCATCAGCTGGACCCCAGATACCCAACCCACTCTGACCCCCGGTACCCAACCCACTCTGACCCCAGATACCCAACCCACTCTGACCCCCATCACCCAACCCACTCTGACCCCCGGTACCCAACCCACACTGACCCTAGAGACCCAACCCACTCTGACCCCCGGTACCCAACCCACACTGACCCCCATCACCCAACCCACACTGACCCTAGAGACCCAACCCACTCTGACCCCCGGTACCCAACCCACTCTGACCCCCATCACCCAACCCACTCTGACCCCCGGTACTCAACCCACACTGACCCCCATCTCCCAACCCACACTGACCCTAGAGACCCAACCCACTCTGACCCCCGGTACCCAACCCACTCTGACCCCCATCACCCAACCCACTCTGACCCCCATCACCCAACCCACTCTGACCCCGGTACCCAACCCACTCTGACCCCCATCACCCAACCCACTCTGACCCCCGGTACCCAACCCACACTGACCCCCATCACCCAACCCACACTGACCCTAGAAACCAACCTGACCCAAGATATCAGCCGGATCCGCGGTACCCTCCTCCAACGGACCCCAGGTTTCCCAGTTACTCGGACCGGATCAACCACCCGGACGGCAGGGCTCCTGTGAATCCGTCCCACGAGCGCCCCGCCCCCCCGGAGACTCGTTACACCGTGACTCCCCAGCGGAGACCGCCTCCTGCGGTGGCCCAGTCTCCGGTCCACCATCACACCTCGGGTCCAGGGGTAAGAGGGAACCGGCACACCTTCCGCTCCGGGTCTTTACCGTGAAATGTCCGTTTACGACTCAGCCCGTCGGTGTTCCACAGCTCCACCTCATCGCCCTGAACGGCCCTCAGACCGGCGCCATGCGGGGCATCCGCGGCGCCGACTTCCTGTGCTTCACTCAGGCTCAGGCCATCGGCATGAAGGGGACCTTCAGGGCCTTCCTGTCCGCCCGGCTGCAGGACCTGCACAGCATCGTCCGCAAGGCCGACCGGGACCGCATGCCGATCGTCAACCTGAAGGTGCAGATGGGATAGTTCCAAGTGACTGTGAACCGGCGGCTGCTTAGCTTAGCTTAGCTTAGCACAAACACTGTAGGCGGCTAGCCTAATCGCCGAGTCGTCTCATCTTCGCAGGACGAGGTTCTGTTCGACAGCTGGGACGGTGTGTTCAACGACGGCCGGCTGAAGGACAACGTGCCCATCTACTCCTTCGACGGCAAAGACGTCCTCAACGACGCCACATGGTGAGCGCCGGAGGAACGTTCCGGCAGCTTGTGAGACATCACAGCAGTTTAAGCTCGTCTTGTCACACTTTATTACAGGAACGTTCATGAATGGATCAGGAATCTCTGAGCAAGACTGACCGAAGTTTTCCGTTTGGTGTTTTTCCATGAAAACTCACTTTTTTTCTTCAAATAAATTTCTAAATGAATATAAAACGTAGTCCAGACGTTGACGAGGTTATAGATAATGATTTTTATAGTAAATATTAATGTTGTTCTTCTTGTGGCTGAAAGGAAGGCCAGTTTTATAGCTTCTTTCAGCAGCATAACTGTTTTCAGCTGCGCTCACATAAAACGTTTTTTAAAGCATTTTCTACCCCTCTGCTCGTCTTCTAAGGCGATAACACAATGAACCACTAGAACATGGAGATGGGCCTCTACACACTATGGAGAGACTTCACTACACCAGAGAATAGACATGACACATTAACTAAGGAGAGAGTATTTATGATTAATGTCATGTTAAAAACAGTGCTTTGTAAAATAAGAACCCCAAACTTTGAACAAATGGTTTATCAAAAGTGTTGCACGAGCTATTACATCATAGCAGGACCGTGATGAGGCCTTTTCCTACACCTACGATCTTTTTAAACTAATAAAAACCACAAAAGCCATCAAAACGTTGTAAACTCTCCCCCTCTCTTTCCCTTCTCTCCCACTCTTCCATCCCCAGGCCAGAGAAGATGCTGTGGCACGGGTCGACCGGCGCCGGGCGCGCCCACGGCGCCACGCTGTGCGAGGCGTGGCGCGTGGGCAGCCAGGCGGTCAGCGGCATGGCGGCGTCGCTGCAGAGCGGCAGCCTGCTGCAGCAGAGCACCGGCAGCTGCTCCAGCGCCTACGTGGTGCTGTGCATCGAGAACAGCTACGCCGGCCAGGCCAGGAGATAGACACACACACACACACACACACAGGCACACACACACACATACACACACACACACACCTTTCCTATTGTAAATACGTGTTTGTCATTGATGCAGAGCCCCTCTTATACGGTGCTAGACAGGATCTCCCACTGATTGGACCGCAGGTGACGCCGCTCGCTCCGGCGGACATATTTGTAGTCTGTGAATGGTTCCTTTATTTGTTTGACTTGTCGGCTTGGGGTCGCGATAACGTCGATCTTATACGTATTAAAGTGAGCGTGCCTGGCGCTAATGAGTCGTGGAGATTTAGAAACGAGTCCTGGTGATTTACAGAACACAGACTGACTTCTTGGGGACTATTTTCTCTGTAGAAAGTAGTTCCAACAACGTTTTTTGGCCCCTTTTTCGTGTGTGAGTTGCTTTGAAGCCACAGCCACGTGTCTCTAAGTTTACATACAGAACGTGTCTGTCGGTGCTGGAGTGGAAACCGGAGTCCTTTAAATACTCGCTGCAGTCCAAGAGCAACAAACACAAGTTTAGATGAAATGTCTTTTACTTTCTTTTAACTCTCTGTAACCTTTAGCACTTGCGTTTTCTATTTTTTATTCTTGCGTTTCTTTTCAAATGTTATTCCTCGGCAGTAACAAATGGATATTTATTTTTTTATAAAACGCGCTTCTAGTATAATGTGATTAAAAGAATTACAACATTTTCCAAATGCATCCAGCCGACGTGCAGCGCCGCCTCGCGCCGCTCGCCACGCGCCGCTCGCCACGCGCCGCTCGCCACGCGCCGCTCGCCACGCGCCGCTCGCCACGCTCATCCCCAGGGTTCAGCCGCTATGTATTAGTACTATACTATATGTATTGTACTCTGCTGCTCTGTATTAGTTCTGCAGCTCGATCATCCGCTCTCTGGATAAACATCATGATTCATCTTTCACATCTTTACAAGTGGAGGATGGAGGCGTTCTCATGTGCCATCAACATCTGTACGTTTTTCTTTCTCTTGTGTGAGCAACATTTTGAATAAAGCCGAGTGGAAACGTGTTTCTACGTCACGGTTCCTGCTTTCCGCTTCTCCTCCAGTCATTCTGCCTCAGAGACGCAGCATCTGTGAATATCATGCAACCTGTTGGATATCTTTATATGCACATCTCTCTGTGAGAAGTAAATCAAACTAAAGTACTCAACTGACACGCGGTGCTGGTTCATGACATCATCATTTTACATTTATTATTCAGTTAAAATCTACTGCTGCACCTACACACACCCCAGATATCCTGGATTAATTTTTAATGTGTAAAACTTTGACTTAAACTGTATATTTATAGTTTGAATGACTAATTAGAGCCCACACAACAAAGCACTTTAATACATTTTTATACCTGATTACTCTTTTCTTATTGCTTTCTTTTTGCATTGATCGTTATTGCCATCTGTCTCTGCCCCTCGGGGACTTTAAAGCTTCGCTAATGACATCATGCGACCACAGATATCATGACACGCACAACTAATAGTAAAGAACATTTAGAAATGTCATGCGAGGTACACAGAAAAAGTAGAAAATTCAAATACATTAGGAAGAAATATGTACAATGTTTTTCCTCTCCCAGATTCATCTTTCTATGTGGGCCATCCGGTCTGGTTACCATGGTAACGGCCGCCCTCAGGAGATGCTCGCGGCGTCTCGCAGACGGGGCGCCGGCGGGCGGCGAGCGTCTTGTAGTTCAGTCCGATGACGAGCGAGCAGAACTCGCTGACGTCCACGAAGTCGCAGCAGACGACGTTGACCTCGCCCGCCTCCCGGCCCGGCCGCTGCTCGCTCGCCCAGCGGAGCAGCGGCGAGAGAGCCCTCAGGGTCATCCTCCTCATGCCCTGCAGGGGGTGGAGGAGGACGTAGGGGGCGTCCTCCGTCAGGTTCAGGCCGGTGACGAAGAAACCAGCTGGACAGCAAACGAGTAAAGTTTTTTATTGTGGAATTGTGCTTTTATTTTGATGTTAATATTTCCTCCCCCGCTGCGTACCTGGTCTCGCTCTGTGCTTCTGGTCCTCCAGGTAGGCGATCACCTTCTTCGGATCCGGGCTGTCGGCATACCTGGGTCAGTTTAAAGGTTTAGAGATTAACCGCGGAACAGGTAAACACGTCTTTGAACCAGAACCCCTGGAGACGACGTACCAGTACGGGATCTCAGCCCACAACTCGGGGTGCTGCAGCGCCACCTGCTGGTCGCCATAGGAAACAACCAGCTGCTGACCTCTGGACCAGCAGGACCGCAGAGTGGGAACGTCCTGCGGTTAAGGAGACGCATTTCATATCTAATGTGGAACAGAACATCCTGACAGGTGTGACAACATGTGATAAATACTCTTTAAATGATATTATTCATCATAAGTCTCACCTGCGAGGGGCAGAGCTTCTCTCCGTACAGCGAGATGATGAACTCCACCAGCTGGGAGTGATCTTCAGGGGTTAGACATTCAAAATGAGAGCAGCAGACGATGACCACCTCCTTTGGGTGAGCGTCCAGCCAGACGGACAGTTCGTCCAGGGCCTCCTGCAGTGATAGACGGAGTATGTGTGGATCTGAGAGTGTGTGTGTGTGTGTGTGTGTGTGTGTGTGTGTGTGTGTGTGTGTGTGTGTGTGTGTGTGTGTGTGTACCTTCACGGTCGTCAGTGTGTAGATGCCGTGGGCGAAGAACAGTGTGTGGCCCCCCGTCGGTTTCCTGGCGATCCGCAGGTCCAAGAAACGAACGCCGAGTTCACACTGACCACTGAGGACCGATTGCTACACACACACACACACACAACACACAACACACAACACACAACACACAACAAACACACACACATTCATTAGATAGCATCTAACACTTGAACGCACCACCACTGGTTTGACGCCACCTGAACGCACCACCAGAGGTTTGACGCCACCTGAACGCACCACCAGAGGCTTGCTCGTGCCACCTCCAACCCTCCTCGGGACAGGTGTTGTTCGGGGCTCGCTCACCTGCGTGGTGGCCCAGCGGGAGACGCAGGGTCGAGTCCAGCAGGGCAGCAGCGCGTCCACCGCCCGCAGGAGGCAGGGCTCCGACCGCAGCACCGGGGAGGAGACGTCCAGGCAGAACGACATGCTGTCGTGGCTCCCTGTGGCGTCACACGACCATGTGTATAAATGTGTGTGCGCACCGTGTACAAACCAGCCCGTCCGCATGCCCGGTGTGTCCCCCCCGTACCGGGTATCGCCAGGTTCCACAGCGGGACATCCTGCAGCTCCTGCGGCAGACGGGACATCCAGTCCGGGTTCCCGCTGAGCTTTAACCGCCGTCCTTCTTCCATCTTCTTGTTTTTTATTCCTTCTATATTCAGCTAGATGTGGACGGTTGTCATTGCTCCTCTTCCTCCTTTTCAATACGAAAACGGTTTGTTGACAATGTCTTCCGGAACGAAAAAAACACATACAAAACGGCTAAGCTAGCGGAAGTATCGAGCGAGCACTTCCGGCCTTCAAAATAAAACCGGAAATGAAAAGCGGCAGAGGTTTGATATCGAAACGAAAGATTGTTAATCTTTTGTACTTCTCACGTTAACAGTTAAATTACGAAACGATACCATTGATGATGTACATGTAAACTATTTTGGGTAATATGTATCGATATGAGGTTCTGAATTTACTTTTAAGAGTCAGTATATTTCCATGTGTGTAATTGTTCCTAAATTGTTCTTTAATTGTGAAAACATATTTTGTTAAAGTCCCTATTCCACCTGGATAGTATACTATGACTATGGCCTTTATTAAAGAACCAGCTCCTGTCATTAACCTAAAAAAATATTATTTTATTGATCAGCTTCAGTTCATTAAAATCACACGTTAAACACATACCAATCGATTAATCGCTGATATTTACTTATACCTGACATTCTAAAGTGATTTGTTTGAGTCAGTTTACTCTAAATAGAAGTAGATCATCTTTTAAAAAAGCAAACAGTCACGCAGCCACATTTGATGAACTGCATTTCTTGGAAAGATCATTTATCTTGTTACCTAATCCTGTTTATGTTTCTTTTCACAATCATGCATTTTAATGTGGTACATTGGGTCTTTTGTTAAATGGCTTAATGAGTTGTTTACGTGAGTATTACATGCGTACACACAGTGAAGAGCTTGTATTTAATCTTTTAAATCTTTTCCATTTGCAGATGTTCTTTACTTCTTACTCGCAAAAATACTTTGCACGTCTTGTTTCTTTTTCTTAAATTTAAAGTGGCCATTTTTCTGGTTAATACATAAAACATGATCCATCATAAAATGCATATGAACTATTTAAATGTCAACTGCAGCATAAACCGGCGCTCATTGGAGTCACACATGGACGGATTATGACTGGAGGACTAACGCGTGGCTTCAGTTTAGCTGTTTATTTGAACCATTACCACAAACAAGGCTGGCATGTACATGTAAGACATTACATTACATGTCATTTAGCAGACGCTTTTATCCAAAGCGACTTACAATAAGTGCATTTCAACCTAGAGAACAAACTAAGAACAACATTATACAGGAAGTAACATTTCCTCAACATAGTCAAACTACAAAAGTACCATAATAAGAGATATTTAAGTGCCAGGTTCAAGACCTCATTCCTTTGTTTGTTTTATATAAATCATTTTCATTTATCTCATTAGAGGTTTTATTTTGAAAGTTGCATAAACAGATACAAGCAAAGCGGTCACATGAGAACATAAACCGACTCATATGAATAATTATTACATTAAATGTAATCAAATCAGACGAAAAACAATAAATGATTTGCAGCTTGTGTCCCAATGAAGTTTATTCTGATCCTTTGACATAATAATAATAATCTGTGAAATGCATAGCTATAGATATAATACAGATGTTCATATTTTCACACGTCCTTTATGCAAATCCTACAAGTTGTGTCCCGTATAAGTGAATATGCTCAAAAGCCAACGCAGGGCTGTGTTGGTCCTTAATATATCGGGTCTAAATATACTGTGACCTGCCCCCTCCGTCACTCTGATCAGCCTCCTGCCCATGCAGCTCTTTTTAAAAGGCAGATGGACGACGGCGCTCTGAAGAATCCTCTCGGCTCGGTCTGCACGCCGGATCTTCCTCCCACAGGTAAGACTCCCTTCTTCCCCTCCTCGTCTCCTCTGATGGTTCCTTGTTCTCCCCTCTCTGTCCTCCTGCATGAATCATCATTGGATGCATCGTCCAGGTGTGTGAAGAGGTTTAGAAGGTTATTTAAAATACATGTTTGTTTTTAATCCATTAAAAGTGGTTTCTTTGGTGGTGTTTTTAGATTTAAGCTGAATAAGTATATCTTAAAATGACATCAAGTTGTTTCAGTCGGAGCGATACACATTGAAGATAGAGAAGACGTCTAGATGACAGTAAAATAATGATCGTGCTTTTATTGGCTTTCGATAAAGGTATGAAACGGTGCAGGAGTTAAGGCTCAGTAAAAGGTGTGTTCAGTGTTTTTTTATTTAAATAGAATACACGTGTTTACTGAGCATTTGTAGCGTCTCGCTAAGGTCTTAAAAGAAAGGATGAGAACTTTATAAAGTCGTGAATTTTCAATATTTAAAGAACCCTGTCTAAGTGGTCTTAGATTAAAAACCGTTGAAAGTCATCTAAAAGCGACGGCGTTGAGTGAAACCTCTTCCCTCCACGGCGTCCTAACGCTCTTCATCGAATCAATCATCCGATCCACAGACGCCTCTGTGGTCTTGGTGAGCAGCCGTTTATTAACTTACACGGATTCTAGGGAACAAACACTTGCAGCAGAATAAAGTTTAAAAGACTTCTTTGGACGATGATGCAAGAGTTTCTCTCACGTCTTGTTCATGTTTCTTTGACTTCTCTCCTGATGCTATTTTACTGTGTCCTTGTTCTTCCACGTGTACTTTTTCTAACCCTCCTTTTTTTACTCTTATTTCAACTCAGAATTCACAAGAGAATTCCGACCTCTAAGGATCAGAATTTGTCTCTTTAGGAGCGAGTACAACCCCGAAGGTCACATGATGTCTCCTCGTGACCTCTGCTCTGCAGCGTGAGCCTAATTGGGGGATGTTTGTGACATTCCCCGGACTAACTAGTTGTGTGTAGCGCTCAATGAAGGTGCTTTGTACCTGCTACGAGGTCACGATGTTTTAATTTATCGGATTACTCGTTGGGCTTTGGTAGAAAGGACTCGGCCCAGTCACAGAAATTCAATTTCAGACTCTTTTTTCTTTTTTCTTGACCGCTGCTTTCCAAACGTCTTTGATCTCATTTGCTCTCCCAGGACAGGAAACCCAGAGAGGAGCTTCGGTCGCCATGGCCGCGCGCTACGACTGCACGCAGTGCGCCCAGTCCCTGTTCGGCCACAAGTACATCCTGAAGGACGTGGCCCCCTTCTGCGTGGCGTGCTACGAGCAGCTGTTCTCCAGCAGCTGTGAGGTCTGCCAGGAGCTCATTGGCTCCAGCAGCAAGGTCAGACTCTCCTCCGGTCCCTCGACCCCGTATTCCACCCCGGCACATGTTCCACCGCGCCCTAACGCTCCTCCACGTGTCGGCCTCTGCAGGATCTGTCGTTCAAGAACCGCCACTGGCACAGCGAGTGCTTCCTGTGCGTCAAGTGCGAGCGTTCTCTGGTGGATCGGCCCTTCGCCGCCAAGGAGGACACGCCGATGTGCATCGAGTGCTACAGCTCCGAGTACTCTGCCAAGTGCCACGCGTGCCTCAAGACCATCATGCCAGGTGAGGAGGCCTCTCCCTGGTGGAGCCTCTCAGGCTCCTCCTTCTTTAAAGGTGATAAGGTCAGAGACGACTGGCTCAAAAGCCACGAGGCGGCCCGAAGCCTCTCAGAAGAGCCCACATGACTTCAGCAAATGGCCATTAGCTGTAAGTGGTTGAGGCTGATCCGAATGCCTGGAGAAGGTCCCGCCGTACATTTCGATCTCTCTCTCTCTCTCTCTCTCTCTCTCTCCATCCACCAGGCTCCAAGAAGATGGAGCACAGGGGCAACAGTTGGCATGAGAATTGCTTCGCCTGCAACCGCTGCCAGCAGCCCATGGGCACCAGGAGCTTCATCCAGAAGGAGGCCAACAACTACTGCCTGCCCTGCTACGAGAAGCAGTTCGCCATGCAGTGCGTCCACTGCAAGAAGGTACGAGCAGCTGGTTCCTTTATGTGTTTTTGTTCCAGTGCAACAGATTTTAGTGTTGCTTAATGCTCCGAGGTGGCGGAAAGGTCTCTAATAAGCAATTATTCCCTTCAGGAGATCATGAGTTTAGATCAATATCGAGTTTAGGAGGCATTTAGGAAGTTAACCATGATGAAGGTCCCCTTCAGGTCCCTTGGAGTAGCTTTAAAGTTAGAGACACTACGGCCCGATGGTATCTTTAGATGCCTCACTAGCACCTAGTTGTTCCTCAAGTCTGAGTGACTTTAACCGATAGGTGTTCCCGTGTCTTTCAGCCCATCACCACCGGAGGAGTGAACTACCGGGATCAGCCCTGGCACAAGGAGTGCTTCGTCTGCATCGGCTGCAAGCAGCAGCTGGCCGCCCAGCGCTTCACCTCCCGGGACGACTTTGCCTACTGCCTCGACTGCTTCTGCAACCTGTTTGCCAAGAAGTGTGCCTACTGCACCACCCCCATCAGTGGTGAGGCTCCACGCCGTTTGATGCGTATGCAAATAGATCCAATCAAACACAGACACACTCCTGCCATTTAGTTAGCAGCTTGTAATAATGTCATCGGCTACAACCACGTGAACTACATATATACAGCAGTAACCACAGCGTAGATGACAGCATTGTATGCCTGCCGCCGTGTATCCAATCAGCATCAATTACAGGATGATTGCATTAGAGGTCATGGGACCGCTCCTCATGACTCCTCTTTGTTGCTCCTCTCTCAGGTCTCGGAGGCAGCAAGTACATCTCCTTTGAGCAGCGCCAGTGGCACAACGACTGCTTCAACTGCAAACGCTGCTGCGCGTCTCTGGTGGGTCGAGGCTTCCTGACGAGCAAAGAGGACGTCCTCTGCCCCGAGTGCGTCAAAGAGCCCTGAGGGATGTCCGAGGTCGATTTACAAGCTCCAATCAGAGATGAGCTTGAGCAGTATTCTCCTAACCTATATCATTTATTAATTTCTCACACATTAACCTGTTCTCGTTGCTAAGGCGTTTACTGCATATGATGACAACACTGTGTTTGATGTAAATGAGTTGAAGACTTAGTTCCACATTTTTTCTTTGTCTTTTTCTAAATGTATTGATGTTTCTCAGAAATATTCCCATTTGAAAAGTAATGTCAAGAATCCTAAAACAAAGGGTGTATTTCATTTTGGAATTAAACTGTCTGTGATGCATCAAAATAACCATTTTAATATCCATAGAAGTGCGTATTAATAGTATGTTACGTGATTTAAATTGTTCTTAACAGAGTTAATATAACATTACTATATACTGATATGAATACTGTTTGTTTTCATTACATGCATTCTGTTCAAGCATAATAAATATGTGTGAAGTTGATGATAATAAGCTAATAAAAACATTGTAATCATTACATATGCTGTCGTAACCGTTCAAATGTGATTACATCGTTTTTGGTCCAGATTATCCTCTGAAAGAACAAAGATCGTATCCTCACGTAGTGATAACATGAATATCAAAAAGAGTTCTCACTCTGCTTCTATTTAAACATCGGGTTTGGCGGTGTATCATCGTGCGGTTGACAAACGGTAAAAAATCACATAAAAAAAAACACGTCAGCCCTCTTAACATTTACACGATCTTTGATTAGCGTAACGGAAGTCGGCAGCAGGTGCCACCGGAAGTGCGTTTGGTCCAGCGTTTGCCTGCAAAAAGGGAGGGAGCTAACGCCGATTAAATCCATCAAACCTCTCAGTAATTAACCCCGAAACAAAAATACTCTATAATGTAAGTAATATGTCCGTTTTTACCAAGTTTTAACGTCAGATGTCTTGGCGTTATTGTAGCGAGAAGTGAGGTTAGCGGTGGAAATCCATTGCGGCATCTAGCTAGCGTTAGGTGGCTACATCTGTTAGCATGGCTTTGTTAGCTAAATTACAAATATTCCGCTTTAAAAAGAAACGTATTATACGGCTCTTCATCTGTGTTTTTTCTTTCGTATCCAGGCAATGCGCTGCGTGCGTGCTCGACATACAACGTGTAGCGTTACATCCTCTGCAAAGTGTTCACTTTTAAATCAAATCGAGTTTTACAATTGATATATTCCTCTTTTTATGTGTTATTATAATTAGAATACATGTTGTTTCTCGTGCACATGACGGGTCGTGTTATTTCCGTGGTTGCCTGTGGGTAGAGGGGCGGCGGCGCTGTCAGGCAGCAGAAGGCCCAATACAACAATCGATGAGCCGGCGGCTCCGCCTCGACTGCCCGGCATGGCGGGTCAACGTGACTTGCTATATTTTAGTCATGCTTTTATTGTTGTATTCTGCTAAATTCGGCCAGATGCTGCTGAATATGTAATAACATCTGAAAATAAATCTGTTATTATCAATGGGTTAGGCCACTCTGCCCTCCCTCCATTTTGGTGAAAGATGAGTAAGGGAAAAACAAAATCTCTTGAATAGTAGACATTGTGTGTGCAACAAGTAATGTTTTGAGTTTTTAATGTGCTCGGATACAAAATACAATAAACTGGCTGACAAATTTAGCTTGAAGACATTTTATTTGCGTGTGAATACGTGAGTTGGCCTTTAATTCATGTGGTGTTTAATTTTGCCGTTAAAGAATCCCCTGCGGTCGTCGGATAGTGAAATGTCTTCAGCTGAAATGAGCACCGCAGCCCCCAACCACCGGAGGACCAAGCCCGGCGGTAAGACGCTGACGCGTGAAGCCTTAGAATCCTCCGCAGAGCAGCTGGGCGGAGCTTAATTGTGAGGTCTTTGCAGGTATAAAGACGGGCGTGGTGCCCGCCAACGGGTCCGGGCCGACCTCCCAGATCCCGGGTCTGTCCCAGACCGCCGATGAAACCTCTCCGGTGGAGCGGAGCAGCGGGAGGCGCGTCGGGATCTTTGCCTCGGACTCCGAGTACGTGAAGCTCGCCAAGGGAGGCGGACACAAAGGTAACGGTTTGGACTTTAAGAAGCGCTGACTCACAGCGTCGTCTCGCAGCCTTAAAGGCAGAGTTCACACTGTCGTTCAACTCGTTGACAAGCAAATCCTGAAGCGGGTGTGAGAGGGAGTTCCAGAAATACTTTCATCTGGAAACAATCGCTGTTTGTTTCTTTAAAGCTGCAACATCTGAGTTGACTTTAGTTCTGCACAATGATGAGTTTTATCAGTCGGCTGCGATTCCTCCTGTGGGCCAAACTCTGTGAGAGGAATTGCCAATTCCAGCTTTTTTATTCATGCTTTTGTTAAGTTTGGTGCACGTATTATCTACTCAACCGTTACTTACTAAAGAAGAAGAAAGATGGCATTCGCTTTCATGCGGGGAATAAAGGGAGTAAATATAAAATATTGACTTTAAACAGTTTTTGCATGTGTGTAATCGTTCAGGCCGTGAAGGTAAGTGATCCCGCCGTGCTTCCTCAGGTGAGCCACGGTTCAGTGCTTCGTATTTTGCCGTCGGTGTTTCACGTCGACCGTCGTGTCGCCCCCTGCAGGCCTGCTGAGTCATGACGGCGATGCCGAGGACCAGCCCGTGAAGGCCTACAGCCCTCCCACCTGGTTCGGAGGGGCCGAGTCGAAGGGGTGAGAGTCGACACTCATGAGAGCCCGGACAGCAAGTCCGTCTCCCAGCACCTCTTTTCTTTTTCCTGGAGCCTAAAATAAAATATACTTCTCCAGTCTCAGTGATTGTTAAATATATATGAAGCAAAAACATCTCTCTCCGTGGATCGACCCGAGCGCGTATTTCATCATCGCTCCGGGCCGTTGAGACGAAGCTCGACGTTCCCAGCCGCCGCGCCGCCCGTCTCCGCCTCGCGCTCCCTCTCCCAGCGACCCTCGGCCCGCGTCTCGCAGAATGTGATGAGCGTCATTTCCCAGCGTGTATCCATCACCGTGGTTTTGTGCTTACAGCGGGAGCAAAGCAACGTCCCCCGACAGCGCGATGATGGCGAGCAAGCAGCTTCTGGCTGCACCGTTTGGGACTGATAACAGTTCGACCTGGGAAAGCGATGATAGAATTTCCCCCGATAACGAGGTGAATGGACCCCACTAGTCACCCCACATCTATACCGTGTCCATGTCTTCATCCTTATTTATTTTGACCACCACGCTTACCCTCTTCTTTTTTTCACCTAATGTTTTGCTCCATCGTCACATTCGCAGTTTGGTTCGAGTTAATTTGGGTTTCATTTCCTGTGCTTTGATTGGGTGGAAATATTTAATAAAGTTCAGGTAAGCACACAGAGAGGTATTGAAAGTACCCGATAAAACACTCTTATGCAATGCTCTCGTTTTCAGCTGGATACAACAAGAACCCTGATTATAAGTATTTATATATATATATATATATATATATATATATATATATATATATTCCTCACCTATTTATAGGACAGTATTCATATTGCAGTAAACGGCCCGCACCATTTGGCGGTTTTACTTGGGGGGTCCCTGTCGGGTGTGAATCAGCCTTGCTGTCGCATCCAGACTCTTTTAGTTCATCTCATTTCAGTCTCTTCTCTCCTTTTCCATTGCATGATGAATCGCTCCCTCCATCCTTTTTGCTCCGTCAGCTCGTCCGTGTGTAGATGAAGTGAATCCGTGTGATTCTGCACAACGACCCACGTTCGACGGAGCCGTAGCCGCCACCGAGTCCTCCGCCAATAACCTTTCCGTCCCCAGATGTCTCCTGACGGAGTCGCCGGCGACATGGAGGGTCTGTCCATGACCAGCAAGTACAAGAGGACGTGAGTGTCCACGCCAAAACGATAGTTGTAGATGTCCCGCGGCCGCTCGTAACGTTGCTCTGGCCTCCCAGGTGTCACGAGAAGGCGGCGCTCCCGGTCAGCATGACCAAGCTGCTGAGTCACGGCTACGTGGCGGACAAGAAGAAGAAGTCCCACGACGACGACGACGACGCCTCAAGTACGACGTCGAGAGCGGAGGAGTCGGCCGCCCCGCGTTGTGTTTGTACTCGGATGCTGATGTTTGTGTTTCCCTCCCAGGTGTGACCTCGGAACAGACCAGCACCGTCATGACGGAGGACGTGGAGGAGCTGGAGTAGAGTTCTGGCTCCGGGGGCAAAGGGGGTTCGTCCTCACACTGGTTCATGGTTCCTTCAGACCTGCCAACACTACTACACCCCCCCCTCTCGGATTCACTACGCATTTATTGTACATCCACTGACTGTTAGGTTTTGTACTCATGTTTATGCAACGGTACCGTCCTATTTATTTGCTTTAATTTGTAAAAAGAAGAGTTCACGCTGGTTGAGTTGAGTAGACGTGTTGGTGCTCGCAGTATTTTTTTCATATTTTCTGTATTGACGTTCCTTGATTTGAAAGACGAGTTGTGCCTAGTGTGTGTGTGTGTGGGCGGGGGGGGGGCGACTGATGGTGGGTTTGATCTTGAACCCGCCAGTGGAGGTAAAGCGTAGCTTCAGCTGGTGGCCGGGGGCCCCCCCCCTGGTTGTATGAAGATCGAGTTAGTGCTTCAACGTGTTCGTGCTCAATGTGGTTCAGTGACGTGTTCTTTAGTGTGGATCGGGGCTCCTCTCTGAAGCGTGTTGTGGGGTGGAGAAGACCTGCAGGAAGCTAAACATGACTCTTTAGGTTGCTGCTCTGCAAAGTTTCCCTTCTCTGCTCCTCCCCCACTAATCTATTAAAATCATGAAACGTGCATCGTCTGAAATCCCCTTTTAGAAGATGTATACCTCATATTTAAAACTAAAGGAAGGTTGGATGTACGGTCCATCTCCTCAGGAGGTCGATAGGTGGCCGATGCCACGGGGGTCACAGCTCTCGCCGGAGCCGTCTCAGTGTTACCCTAACCCTTAAAGCCATGGCTACTGCAGAGACAGTGTTAATCATAACCTGCAGACCGGACGAGTCCCGCTTAATTCCCTGGCAGACGAGTTTTTAAAAGCGAGTTCTCGATATGCCAACCACGCAGTGTTTTTTAATTTTTACTCCGTATACACCGGTAGGAGAAGTTGTTGTTGTTGTTGTTGTTGTTGTGCAGCCGGATCACAACAAACCTCCGTCTCGAGAGAGTTACCACCGCAGGTCGAATTAGATGTTCCTAAACGCATCGAGAGGAAGCTGCTGGATTGATTCTTTTAAAACAGAAATAACGTGCATGTTACTCAGTAACCTATTTAATATAACGGTTTATTTTATTGTCAGTATTACTAAACCTTATTCATCTATTCGCTGCCTCCTGAATGCATTTATTTGATTGATGATATCTCTATGAAGTTAAATTGCGCTGTGTTTTAAATTCCATTAACACGGCATTAATAGTCCTTCAAGACGCTGCGGCAGAACTTTTGAAGCACTTTCACACCTTTTTGTTTTTCTAAAGGAAAAGTTGGCGGTTTTATTTGCCTTTTAAATCCTCGTGGCAGGTTCGGGGGTCTTTGGTTAGGGGGCGGGATGACTCCTCCCTCGTGTTTTATTGGGCGGTCCAGCGTTGTCATGGTTCCTCCTCGTCTCCACGGGGCTGGAGACGCATCTCATTCAGCAGGCGAGCGCTTCATCTCTTAGTCTATTGTTTACGAGCCGTTGGGTGTTCAGGTTCAGTGTTGGTGTTCCAGCTGTTGTCCCGGGGCGAGTTCCCTGTTACTGTAGTGGCTTCGCGTGGCAGTCCCTGGAGTCTTATCGCTTTTTAAAACTTAATTTTATCTGCAAGCGGTTCATTTTGAATGTAAATGTTCCCGAAGAGACGAAGGCAGCTTCTAAACACGAGACAGTGTTCTCACAGCGGGGTAAATCCTCGCCACGCAACTCGATGTAAGACCCGCCTCTTCTGGATGGCTGCACGCTGACTCTCAGTTCAATAAATGGGCATGTGCATGAACCCGTGTCCTGTGGTTATTTCACCTCACGAGCCAATCAGGAAGGAGCTTCTACTGGTGAGTACGAGGGAATACGAAACCCGTTCATTAGAGCAACGTCAGCATCACACTGAGGAACTTTGTATTCATTGTCTTATTGTTGCTTGTGGTCGACCTTTTATAGGGGAAGGAAACGCAGAATAGCCCTGTCCACGCACAAAAGGAGGAGGAGCCAAGGAGGAGGTGCACACACACACACACACACACACACAATATGAACCGGACTGGACTTGACTGCCTATCAGACCTTCACTTATTGCATTGATCTGGAGTCATTTGGATTGAACGGCACACACTCCTTCCTTCCCTCCCCACACACACACACACACTCCTGCTCACCTGTCCTGCAGGTGTTGTGTAGGTTTATTTATCTCATTAAACAAAATGTGCTCCCATGCATAATTGACACTGACCCACGTGTACATGGTCTCATCCCTGTGGGTCCCATCAGCACCACTCAGGCCTACAGCAGTGTGTGTGTGTGTGTGGAGGAGGAAACATGCGCGTGGACACGTGCACGCTCTTTACCCGCTGCAGGCTCTCCCCCCCCCCCCTCTCCCGCGTGCGCGAAGCTGCCGCGCCGCGTCTCCCCGGTGCACCGCGACGTGCCGTCGTGGCGACGTGCCGCCGCGTGCGTTACGACGTTCGCATCGGCTGCGGGATCGATCCCCGTATCGGGGAGGAGAGGAAACCGATCCATAGCCGCATGGTGACGTCACGAGGCCGATCGGTGAATAGTTGCTGGGCGTGTTGGTGGGCGGGTCGACTGGGTGCCGCGCGCGCACGTCAGGGGCAGACGGGTGCATCGGAACCTGCACGAGAGGAACGAAGAAGAAGAAGGAATTCACAAGATTGCGCGAGGAGCGTGTGCACGCGCACGGGACTGTTTGTGCTGTGTGTTGATTTTGTCTATTTAGTCGTGACGGCGCGTGCGGGATGTAGCAGCTGTCACGGGAGGAGGATGGACGCGTAACGGGACGGCGAGCCAGCGGCGGCCTGCTGCCGACGGCCACATCTGGCCGGTGAGTCCGCTGACAGCCGCTTGACAGGCGGCTCGGCTCGTGTGGACCGGGCGCGGGAACAGAGGGGGTGTCCGGTGAGTCGGTGTGACCTCGTCCTTGGCCCAGGGAGGGTGGTGTGAGTGATGGATGTGCAGCAGAGGCTGGAGGCGTTTGATTTATTAATAAATAAATAAATGGCATCATGAACGTGACATGCTGCTAAATGCCTCTGAGCATGCTCACCTGCACGTGCAATGCATAAATAACCTGTACGGTAAAGCGGATGCTTCTAGGGGGCCATATAGAAAGCATCCGTCAGTGAGGGTTAAAAAAAAAGAATACAGGAGAATCAAAATATGGGAAAGCGTGATGATAATATTATGAATCCTGCAGGAATTGATACCCCGCTGTATCACAACCACACTGTACGTCCCTATGGGGTATTATATTCAATATGTAGAGTCCCTGCAGAATTGTTAACGCAGGTGAAACGCAATGATCCCTGTAGACCTGCGTGTTGACCCACGCCGCGTGTCCTCCTTGTCCACATCCTTACCGGCTTGTCGTCCTTCTGCAGGGTCGGGGAGAGCGCCTCAGCAGCCAGCCGGCTTCGGACTATATATCGCAGGGAGGAGGTGGAGGAGGTGGAGGAGGAGATGGAGGAGGGGGACACAGAGGGGGAAGGGCCCGTGGTGGTGAGAGAGGGGCCGGGCGCTCACGGCCTCCAGCCCATCACCACCACCACCAACCTGCTGGCCTCCGTCAAAGAGCAGGTAGGCTGCAGCCACACGCCGCTTCATTCCCTCACCTCCTCACGTTCATTCACTCTGTAGTCGTTTTGTTTCCTTTGGCATCTCTTTGTGGCCCTTCTGCATCTCACTATAGTTGCTCTGCGTCTCTCTTTGGTCATTATGCATCTCTCTGATCATTTTGCATCCCTTTGTGGTCCTTTTGCATCTATTAATACTCAGTTCATACAGGCTCAGGTGCATGGGACCTGGGCCTGGACCCAGTGGGTCTTTCCAGTGATCCATCCATGATACTGTACCCGTGTTCTGATTCTGGCCGGGGGGGGGGGGGGGTGGCTAAATGAGGTCTGTGATTCACTGGATTTTAAAGTAGTAAATCCCGAGGATTATCTCCAGATGAGACTTTATTATAGAAGGCCTCCATGCTGTGCCGAAGCCTCCTGAAATGCGCACCCCGAATTCTATTAAGACTATTAATAATCATTTCCCAGGACTTCCCAGGACTCTGCAGCCAACAAGGATGCAAAGAGTATCGCGGCTGGCGGTGATGTCATGTTTGTGCGTTTCCTTCCACACATCCCAGACTCTGAGTGACGCTTCTCCCCGAATAGTTCCACCTGGTGCCTCGGTTTAAATGACGCGGGAGGTAATTAATGCCTCGCTGGCACATTGTGAGTGACGGTCGGATGTGTTCCCGAGCCGTCGGCCGTCTGGCGGCCCTTTGACGCTCGGCTCCGCGTTACATATGCAGGGAGAGCTGCAGCTGCAGTGCGAGGCATGCAGCCTCCGTCTGTCTCCTCCCCCGCCGGTATCCCGATGCTGCTTTGCATCCCGTGGACAGGGAGCCGTCATCACGCCTGGACGCTGGCCATGTTCAGTGGGGCTCTGAATCTATTTAAAGGCTCGCGGTGCCCAAGAAGAGAGAAGCTGCTCTTCCTTTTCATCTGAAATCTCTCGTGAGCCATCAGAGGAGAAAAGCCCGAATACAAGGGTTAGGGTCACGTATTGTAGCCGATATGAAATGAAGCTGTGGTGGTTTGGACCAGCGGGTCAGTTAGCGGCAGAACACCGGTCATAGTCCGGTCCTGAGGCCTCGCCGGTCCCTCTGACTGCGCCGCCGCCGAAAAGAAAAACATGCACGCTCAGCAGAATAGAGAAGGGGAAAGAAATTATGTTCATCATTATGTTCTCCATCTTCTCTCTTCCTTTTCTCTCTCTTTTTAAACCCCTCTGAGGTTTTCTCTCCTCCATCGTGTTTGATCACATTTTATTGTTATTTAATAATCCAGTCTTTTATTATTATATTGTATTATATTTATTGTATTCCAGACTCGTGAGTCCATAAAGTAACAAACACAACAACAACAAAACATTACGAGGACACGGAACCATCACTGCAGTTAAAGAGTCACGACACACGCACACACACACACACGCACACGCACACGTCGGCTCAGTAGCTTTATAATGAGTCATTTAATCGACATTTAAACTTCTATATGAAAGTCGTGAACGCGTCGTGGACGGAGGGAACATGACGAGTCAGACATGTGACTCGTCCATCTGGGAAGACCCAGCAGGTCCTGAACGCCTCTTTAAACAAACTCTTTAAACTGCTCCACATTTACACTCGTAGATGGAAGTTGTGTGTGTGCAGTTCTTTATCATTGATCTTATTGTGTGCTATTTGTAGTTCTTTAAAGGGGGAATAAATGTTAGGGATGAAAACCTTGAGAAAGTCTGCAGGTTTTTCTCCCCCCGTTGCACAATTAAATCAACATGTTTCCATATCTTCTTGCAGCGGTGGCCTAGAGGCGACCAGCAGACATAAACTCTTCCTCTGTGCTGCCGCCCTCCTCCTCGTCTTTCAGGCCTCCTCCTCACGACGCTGCTCAACGCCGTCAACGGTTTATTCCTCTCACATTTTAGTGTTCAAGTCACGAGGAAATAAGCAACAGGATGAAACCATAAATCACTGCGGCGCCACGAGCTTGACCCAAATACAGAGGGCTTTCATCAGGAGGCCGGCGGAGGAGAGGAGGAGAGTCTTTGTAGTTTAGGGATTATCAACTGGAGGCTTTTAACATACTGTACTTTTAATGTACACCTTCCCTACATGGACACAACTTTGTGAGGTTATAGTTATTCTGTCTGTATATATATTATATATTCAGTTATTGTTGTTTCTTTTACCATTTATTATTCATATTACTTGCTTTCGATTTGTTTCCGTCTCCACTGCGAGTTAATAAAGTCATATACCATATCATTTGGGATGCCAGATCCCAAAAGTCTTTGAGTGCTCTGAACAAAAGGTGCAGGGCGACAGGGACCGGCCCATCGGTGTGATCCAGGCTACATGAGCCACACTCCAGGTGTGAAGTGACCTCAGCTGCTCCCTTCACCCTCGAGCAAGGCACCACGTCCCTCACCGATCTTGGGAGTTTGTATTCGTACGCCGCGTTTCAGCGTCGCGGGTTCGGTCGTCCGGATTGGCAAAAAGTTCATTTAAATGTCCAAATGTCCAAAAGTCAGGCGTAGTGGAGGTGGCTATGTTTAAAATGTAATTATCTCCACTCAGGAACCATTGAAGATCCTCTTTATGGTCATTGAATCGTAAGAGGGGTCCTGGGCGTCGATGCAGAATGGTTTCTATTCTACCCGGTTCGGTTTTAAAGAGGCGGGTGGAGCTCTGACGGTCTCGTGGTCTTCATCCTGCAGGAGCTGCAGTTTGAGCGGCTGACCCGGGAGCTGGAGGAGGAGCGGCAGATCGTGGCCAGCCAGCTGGAGAGGTGCATGCTGGGAGCCGAGTCGCCGGCGGGAGACAGCAGCAGGTAGAGCGCGACGCGAACGCGTGTGAATGATGCGTCTCCTTCTTTAAAATGAAAATGAAAGACAAGATTTATTTGGCGTCACCTCATCTTGTAGTTCATGAAAATTAGATTTTATGCTGGATTTGATTTATTTTGTCCGTTGAGCAGTTAATCACACTGTAAACCTCTGATAAAGGCTTAGGAAGGTCATAAAGATCTTATTATCTTGAAGTGTTAGTCTCTGTCCTTTCAGATGCACTTAGCGTCATCTCCAAATGCATTAAACACATTCATCTCTATATTATGGGCTGTAAAGCAGGCCTGTGAAAACACAGCAGAGTGATACTCGTCTTCTCTCTGAAGATCTCTCAACATGTTTAAGAAAGCTAATCGTGTTCCCAGCCCAGATAAGTGTGTGTGTGTGTGTGTGTGTGTCTGGCCATGACCCCCAGCTGGGGTCAACTGACTCTCATTTGTTAGCAATTTGAAAAAGTAAATTGAAATTCACACTGACACGTTTCACTGTCCTCCGATTCATCACATAGATGAAATGTTTTGGAGGACACAGTTTCCTTATATATATATATATATATATATATATATATATATATATATATATACAAATGTGTATGTATGTATGTATATATATATATATATATATATTTCTTCTTCCTGGACTGATTGACTATAAATGGTTCAGCCAGGACTCTGATTGTGCTTTCTCCTCTCTCCTCCTCCTCTCTTTACCTCCTCTCTCCACCTCCTCTCTTCACCTCCTCTCCTCTCTGCTGCTGAAGCTCCTCCGAGAAGTCGTTTGCGTGGAGGTCTGCAGGTACGGAGTTCTCCCCTTTTGACCGTTTGACCTTTTGACCTTTCGTAAGCTTACCACAAGGTGACAGAAAGATGGCGGCTGCAGGGTCGGCCCCCACAGGGGGGTGAGGCGTCTGCACCTCCTCTCTCCAGCTCCTCTCTGCACCTCCTCTCTCCAGCTCCTCCTCAGACAGACGCTCCCTCAGCTGACACTCACATTCCCTCTCAGCCTCATGAAGACAGCTCTTCTCCACATGTCGAAGGGCTGGAAGTTCCCAGAATGCAGCGGGGCAGGTTTCCTCCAGAATGTCCACGGCTCCGTTGCCCTCCTGTGGGGTCGCTCCTCGTTGCCCTCCTGTGGGGTCGCTCCTCGTTGCCCTCCGGTGGGGTCGCTCCTCGTTGCCCTCCGGTGGGGTCACTGTCTCTGCGTGAGGATGGATGCGTGCAGCGCGTTGGTTGATGAGGTTCCCGTGTGCGTCCGACAGGCGGCGAGTCGCTGGGCGGCGTGCTGCAGGCGTCCGGACGGCAGCTGCAGGCGGAGGAGGGGCTCTTCATGGCCGAGCCGGACCGCGCCTCCCTGCACGACAGTGAGGGCCCGATGCAGCCGCTGTAGGACAGAGATGCTGCATGAGAAGGAAAAGGCCTGAAGCGAACCCTGAGCGTCCTTCAGGGAGGACGCCTCCGCCTCCTCGTTCCTCAGTCGGCCGTAGACAGATCCCCTTCATCCACATAGAGAAGGCCTTTAACAAGTTCAACGCCGAGGGAGCAGAATGCAACTGCCTGGGTTTCATGCTCCTTTCCTCAGTGTCTCCTCAGCTCCTCACCTCTCGTTTCCTCTCAGGCTCGGGAGGCCACTCGGCCCACATGACCTCGTATTCGGACAGCGGCTACCAGGACAGCAGCGTCAGCTACTACAGCAGCCAGAACGTGGTGCGCTCGGAGCCCCGGGCCTCCGCGTCCAGGAGCCCGAGGGCGGAGGGCCAGGCCTCGGGGCAGGTAGGAGGAGCCTCTCCATTCAACCCCTCCCCCTCCACATGTTTAAAACTCTGCATCCCCAGACTAGTGACTCAATAATTACAGTCATGGACTTCAGCTAAACCTTTCAAATCAACTCAGATTGTACCTTTTAAATGGGTTCTCCTTCATCGGGCTCACAATGAGAAGCTCTGAGAAGCAGAAGCAGGAATGACAGATGCGAGCGATCCGGTTTCAATTGTTGCTCCTGATTTATTCCAAACCCGGCGGCCTCTCCCGGCGGGCTCACGCGGCTCGGCTCTTAATTTCCCTCCTCGGCGTTGGCGGCTGACGGATCGAGGCGCCTCGGATCGATCCGCGGCGGCCAAGTGGAGTCCAGAAACGTCTTTTACATGTTGGTCATGAGGAAGAAAGTAAACGTTTGCCACCACCATTACGAAACGTTTTGTCAGATCTTCCCCGAGAAGATTCGCAGAGCTCAGCCGACACACGGAGTGTGATGGCGCCCGTCATCTGTCGGGTATTGGCGTCTCGGTTCCTGTTTTATTTTGAAGTCCTTGCCTCTGGTGTGATGGTCTTCCCTGTCCCCGATTGGTTCCCCTCACCTGCCCTCAGCCACTCCTGTGGGATTGCAAGCCCCGCCCTCATTGTTTACACCTGTGTCCCTGTGTTTTGATTTGGTCTCCTTGTTCTGGCCAGATTGTTTTAGCACCTCCCTCGTGTTCCTCGGCCTCGTGTGACAGTTTTTTCCCACGTGGACTCAGCCGACTCCGCCCCCCCGCCAGGCTCTCGGTTTCCACCCAGACGGACTTCTCCAGGATGGAGTCGCTCCAAGCCCTTTTCTTCAGCCGTCCTCAGCCCACGCCGCCCACGCCGCTTCTCGTCTACAATCTGTCCCTCGAGGGGAATCCTGAACTCTAAAACTTGTGCTGCAGATAAATGCAGGAGGCAAAATTAAAAAAGCTTTAAGAGTTATCAATACAGATGCTATTTTCAGTTCTTAATTTTTTTAGGAATTCTTATATTATTTTTTTATATATATATATATATATATTTTCTTTTTTTTTCTTTTCTTTTCTTTTAATTTAAATATTGTTTATGTGTATATGTCATACGTATATCACACGTATCATATGTATCATTTTCTTTTTTGTAATATATATATTTCTGAATATATATATATATATATATCTTTTGGTAAAATATTATTATTTTTTTGGGTGTCCAACAATCAGAAAATAATTCTAAGAACTCCCCAAAATATATAATTACCACTGACATTTAAAAGCAGAAACGTGATATTTGCCCTCCCTCTCCCCCAGGTGTCTGGCCGGGGGCTGCGGCGCATGTCCTCCCTCCCCCTCCGGAGCCAGTCCCCCGGCTGCGGCGCCGTGTCTCCGTCCCGCGTGTCCCTGCGGACGTCCCAGGGCAGCGCCTACGACTCCCCGGTGCTGTCGGAGCCCAGGCCTCTGGCCGCCGTGTTCCCCGCCACGCCGCCGTCCGGCCCCTCGCCGAGCTCCCCGGCCGCCGGCGGCCCGGCGCTGGGCGGCGGCCTGATGCTGGGGGGCGGGCGCCTGGGCTCCACCCTGTCCCTGGTGGAGGGGCGGGGCCTGACGGGGCCCCCGCTGCGCCCGGGGATGACGGCGGTGCCGCAGCACTACGGCGCCACGCTGCCTCGCCAGAGCCAGCCGCTCGCCTACGGAGACGACCTCTACGGGCCGTACCCGAGGGGCGCGCTGCCCCGGCCCGACAGCCTCATCGGTGAGTCCTGCTCCACCTGCTCCACCTGCTCACCTCTTACTATATACAGGTGTGTCCGGCCTCCACCTGCTCACCTCATACACTGAAGGCAAGAGAAGAACCTTAAAAATGACTTTAAGACCTCATGATTATGTTCTGACCTCATAATTACATTTAAACTGTAATTATGATACAAATATTTCGTAATCACAGGAACATGTGTTGTAATTATGAAAAGGGAATATGTGTAAATATCTGCATCAATTAGATTTCCACTTGAAAGAGAGGAAGCATCAAGAAGCATGTTTCACCTTAATAGTTGACCCTGCTCTAAATGAAAATATATGGATTATTTATTATTAATATATTGCTTTATTGATAAAACTGTAACGAAATGATGATAATACTGCAAAACGAGTTAAAGATTACTTTTCTTAAAATAACCACTTCAGTAATGAAACTAATGTTTCACATTTATTATTTACACTTTTTTATAACTGGCTTTGAACCAGATGCATTAAACATTGTGAAAGAAATAAACAAATGGGCGTGGCATTTACAAAACATCTACCGCAGTTCCTCCGCCGACCTGCCCGTCACTCTAAGCCCCGCCCACTGACCCACATCTGGGGGGGGGGGGGGGGGGGGGTTTCTATCATCATCAGCTGACCGCACTGCCAGGCGACCGTTTTCATACGAGCCTTTTGTGTTGGCCGTTGTGTGTGTGTGTGTGAGGCTAAGTGGCTCAGTGCGTTGCCTCGGTGCTCGTCCCAGTCATCGGGCATAACAACATAATCCCAGATTACACGAGCGAGATGAGCAATGGAGGAAACACCAGATTAGGCTGTTAGCGATCAGCGGGCGCCTAGTTTAGTGAGAGATGATCTTGTTATTGTGCAACATTGTGTAGTAATCGCCATCATATGTGGAGTTTACCTCAAACGTTACCAAGACGACCTCCATGTTGCCCCCGCTCCACAAAGAGACGTCCCGACCCGAGCTCCAGATAGATGCGCCGCTACCGTCCTGAAGACGTCTTATGTAAAGAGCTGCGTAGCAAATGGCTCCTCTTCATCGCCCCCCTCCCCCGCCGTGCCCTAAGGCCTCGTTATAGTCGGAGCGCTCTTTGAACCGATCCGAGCTCAGATTGGAGGACGGAGAACCGCTCTGCGCCGCCAGTTTGAGGCCTGCAGCAGACTCTGAGTGAGTGTGTGTGTGTGCCTCTTTATGAAATCCACAGTGTGTTTGTGTGTGGCCTCACCTGCAGACGGACGTATGCTTTATGAGTGACAGACGGAGGCTTCATCGTACAGTTATTACGCAACTTCTGCAGAAAAACACGCAATAGGAAATATCTTGTATTTGTGTATAAATGACAACGCAGTGATGATTAAAGTGGTGAACGTAAGAGGTTTAAGACCCTTCATTCAACATCATTATAACAATGTTTGCGGTGACCTCAAAGCCAGATTGTTATCAAGTTTCTGAAGCGTTTTAATAAAATGTGTGAGTAGGTTTCGTTGTTCTTTGCAGGGCTCCACAGTTCCTACGCCGGCCACACGGGGCAGGGCCCCCCCGAGCTCGGGGCCACGCTGTCCCCCGACTGCCACATGACGCCCGTGTTCGACGAGCGCTCCTTCCTCAGCCCCCTGTTCCACAGCCCCGCCCACGACGCCCAGGGCTCCCTCTACAGGGCCAACACGGGTACTGCAGCCTCTTTTTAAACTGATAATATTTAATGTTCTTATGGAAACTGGAATATTAAAGGGAATAGCAGTAAAACTATCGTAGAAACATTGATGAAGTTACTCAAGCGACCCACGTTTCCTCTGCGGCGTCCCCCTCGGGGGCCTCGAGCCCCGGGTTGAGCAGCCGGACTCGCATCAGCTCAGAGGACTATTTCTCTAAAAAGCGGTTGTCGCTCCCCGAGGTCGGACCGTAATTGGGCGAAGCCTTTCCTCGTCCTCGGCCGCTTCCTAATCGAAGGATTTAAATGACATTTGAGTCGTTTAGCTTTAAACATGTGCGTGTTTCCTCTCCCGGGACCCGCATGTCTCGGTGCTCTCTCCTGCTTTCCTTCTCAAGCCTCCTCGCCTCCTTCCCTCAGGTATGGGGCCCCTCCCCCGCGCCGCCAGCCTCTGCGGCTCGTTGCCGTACCAACGCAGCGGCTACGGCCTGAGCCCCGCGGCGCTGTACGTGGACGAGCCCGTCTTCTCCCACCGCCACTCGGGCCTGGTGGAGCGGGCGGCCACGCGCACGCCGTCCATCGAGAGCATCCACAAGGACCCCAGGTGCTCACACACACACACGCGCGCACACACCTGTCCCGGTGACCCCGGTAGTGGTGACCTTGCTGCTGTGTTTTGACCTCAGGGAGTTTGCGTGGCGCGACCCCGAGCTGCTGGAGGTCATCCACATGCTGCAGCACCACTTCCCCTCCGTCCAGGCCAACGCCGCCGCCTACCTGCAGCACCTGTGTTACGGAGACAACCGGGTCAAGGTGGAGGTGAGGAGGCGCCGCCCCTTTAAGAGGCCTTCGGCTCCAGGGTTTGAAACGTGATTCTGTGTCGTGGCTGCCAATCTGTTCGGCGCCATCTGCTCCCGACCAAACGTTAGGGAACGTGGCGGTTTTGAGGAGGCGAGCGCAACGGTCCGGTTGTTTGTCGTTTGAGTTCCCGTTGGCGCTCACCCATCCCCCGCTGTGGCCTCCGGCGGCAGGTGTGTGAGATGGGAGGCATCCAGCACCTGGTGGACCTGCTGGACCACAAGCTGACGGAGGTGCAGAAGAGCTCCTGCGGGGCCCTGAGGAACCTGGTGTACGGCAAGGCCACCGACAACAACAAGGTGGCGCTGAGGAACTGCGGCGGCGTGCCGGCTCTGCTGCGCCTCCTCCGCAAAACGACCGACAACGAAGTCCGGGAGCTCGTCACTGGTATTTATATATATATATTTACATAATGCAAATATGTATTTACATAAATCTATATATATGTATTAAATATATTTAGATAATATACTAAATATATATTATGTATTGTACGTGTACACATTTCCATAATCCAATATATTATGGAAATATACATCTATCAGTTTTTTTATGTATATATCCATCATGCGTTGTATATATAATTCCATTTGCATCAAAATATTCAAATATAGGATTAAACCTTCCGCCTTGGTTTTAAAATAATAACGGACTAAATCTCCTCGGAGAAAGTAAGAACCCCAAAACCCAGCAGGTGGGCTCCGGGAGAGGAACTCCTCTTCATCAGAACCTCGTTCTGCCGCCCCCTGCAGGCGTCCTGTGGAACCTCTCGTCGTGCGACGCCGTGAAGATGACCATCGTCCGGGACGCCCTGTCCACGCTCGCCAACACCGTGGTCATCCCGCACTCGGGCTGGAGCAGCCTGGCGCAGCGCGACGAGCACAAGGTCAAGTTCCAGTCCTCCATGTTGCTGCGCAACACCACCGGCTGCCTGAGGTGAGATGGGACACGCACGCGCACACACTGTTGTTTACTGCTTTTATATGAATGTGTTCAATCAACTTGAACCTTTAACTCAATAAGGCTTCATTAACGCTCTATGATCACCACCGCACTCACAGCGGTTGTTCTGGAACCCCTCTTAATATCTTTAAGCGAAGCTGCGTCGTCACGCATTGGCCGCCTCCTTTGTTGTATCCGGGCAGGTTTTGAGCCACCCAGTGGGGGAATGCACACACTGCACGCCAGTCTGAATTAATATATATGTGTGTGTGAGGAACCTGAGCTCAGCCGGGGAGGAGGCGAGGAGTCAGCTGCGCTGCTGCGAAGGTCTGGTGGACTCGCTGCTCCACGTCCTCAAAGCCTGCGTCAACACCTCCGACTACGACAGCAAGGTCACACACACAAGATTGATAAGTTGCATTGAGACGAATAAAGCTCTGAGTAAAATAAGAGTGAGTAAAGTTCTGACACCGTGCCTCAGATCGTGGAGAACAGCGTCTGCACCCTGAGGAACCTCTCGTACCGGCTGGAGGTGGAGATGCCCTCCTCCCGTCTCCTAGGCAACCAGGAGCTGGACTCCCTGCTGGGCTTCTCCTCCCCGGCCAAGGAGCTGGACTACCTGTGCTGGGGCAAGAGGAGGCGCGGCAGGAAGAGGGGCGGCTGGCCCGACGACAAGGTACAGGGGTCCTCCCTAAGGGGGGGGGGGTCCTGGACCAATCTGTGAAACGTGGATGACCCACTGTGGCGTGTTCTGCTGCAGTGGGACGGCGCCGGGCCCCCCCCGGGTTTGTCCCAGCCTCTGAGGGGGGCGGAGCTTCTGTGGCACCCCGTGGTGGTGAAGCCGTACCTCAACCTGCTGGCCGAGAGCTCCAACCCCGCCACGCTGGAGGGCGCCGCCGGGTCGCTGCAGAACCTCTCCGCCGGGAACTGGAGGGTAGGCGTTGGAAAAGTTGGTAAAAACCCTCAAGATGTTTTATTTATTACTATTATAGATAAATATACCAGTGTGTGCGTAGTTCTCGGCCTACATCCGGGCCGCGGTGCGTAAGGAGAAGGGTCTTCCCATCCTGGTGGAGCTGCTGAGGATGGACAGCGACCGGGTCGTCTGCTCCGTGGCCACCGCGCTGCGCAACATGGCGCTGGACAGCCGCAACAAGGAGCTGATAGGTGCGCGCACACACACAATAAAATACGATTTATAGGCTTTTGTTCTCCTAAGTGAGTCTGAAGTCCACACTCTTGTGTCCTCCTCCTCCTCCAGGGAAGTACGCCATGAGGGACCTGGTGAACCGGCTGCCGGGCGGCGCCCCCCCGGTGCTGTCGGACGAGACGGTGGCGTCGGTGTGCTGCACGCTGCACGAGGTCACCAGCCGCAACGTGGAGAACGCCAAGGCGCTGGCCGACTGCGGCGGCATCGAGAAGCTGGTGGACATCAGCAAAGGGCGGGGGAAAGGGTATTACATCTACATGAATATACAGAAGTGACAACTCATGTTCACCGTGGGCCACGTTATAAACAACTCTTTGCATTTGATTGTATATAAGAAAATGTCTCTTAAATTACAACATCCATCAAAATAAAAGCACAGGAAATGTTTCTGCAATTTCGTTAAGAAAAAGGGGATCGCGTGTCTTTAAAGCCGTCAAGGGCCGCATAAAGCCATGCGGCGGGCCTCGTGTTTGACACCTGTGCGGCGTTGACCTCCAGGTACTCCGTGAAGGTCGTGAAGGCGGCGGCGCAGGTGCTGAACACGCTGTGGCAGTACAGGGAGCTGAGGAACCTCTACAAGCAGGTGATTTGTAGTTTTTTCTTTGACTATTTCTGGGCCTACAGAGACAGCAGAAGACACATTATTGTCTAAAAACGCGTTCCTCTCTTAAATGTTTATAAGTACGAATGCATGAACGCTGTGCAGGACGGCTGGAACTACACCCACTTCGTGACCCCCGTCTCCACGCTGGAGCGGGACCGCTACCTCTCCCAGCCGGCGCTGCCCACCAGCCCGCTGAGGAGGACCCCCGCCATCCAATCAGGTGAGAGCGGCGCCAGAAGCGTCCCAAACGCACGCGGGGACGAGTATTCACCGGCGTTCCTCCTCCCAGGCGGCAGCGCCACGTCGTCCCCGGCGATGCTCGGCATCCGGAGACACGGCTCCAACTACCGGCGGACGCGGTCCTCCGTGCAGCTGGACTCGTACTACGGGGACGCCGGGCCGCACCAGTACACGGGTACGTGGGGTGGAGACGCCGCGTCCTCTTCCTCTTCTCATCCTGCTCTTTCTCCTCTGCTCCCTTCAGGGTCTGAGAAGAAAACGCCGTACTTCATCGGGACGTACTCCTCCCAGTCCGGGGAGGATTTGAGGAGATCGCAGGTATTGAAATGCGTTATTCAGAAGAAAAACACGTCTTGGCGTTCACGAGACGATGAACGCCGTCGCTCTTCCTCCTCTCCAGCACACGGAGCCGTTTTACGACGAGCCCGACAGGAAGAACTGCAACGGCTACCGGATGTACCCGTCGTCCCCTCAAGGCTACGAGGACGAGCCGGCGGCCCTGAGCCCGTCCTCCCCCCCCGACGGCTACCAGTTCAAAGCCAACACCAACTACGTGGACTTTTACTCTACCACGCGGAGGCCGTCCAACAAGTTCACCGGCTCCCCCGACTCCTGGGTGTAGGACAAACAACAACTGTCATTTAACTATTTGAAGCAGCTTCAAGTTGTGCATTAATGTTTTTAAAGAAACTAAACGTTTGAACTTCCTCTGCAGTCGAAGGCTCTATCGGAGTTTCCTGCCGCGTCTTACGTCGTCGTATTGAATACGCGTGTGAAGATTTTTCTATTATTTTTATTGAATTTACTTGTGACCAAAATACCACGTACGTGTTCCGTCTAAGAATAAAGATTATATCATGACGTCGGAAAGCCCAATGCGCTTTTTTGGGGGGAGAAAAAATAAACAATGTGTCGGTATTCGTTGCGCCGCCCCCTAGTGGCCGTCAGGATGACATCTTTTCTTTACTCGAGTGAAGTATTCTACTCCCTGTTTGCCAACTATTTCCAATGAAAAGGTCAGAATTAATAACTAAGTTCCATATAATTGTGTTTAGTCTTGAAAATAAATTATAAATCCATAGTTTACTTCAAAAAGCACAACGCCTCCTCCGATGGACCTTGGGAACTATTTTGCCAGATCAGCCTGAGAGGAAGACGCCTGTAACCGGTAGGTAGTTGCAGCCCATACACACTCACTAACTTTTTTATTCATTCTGATGTTCTTCAACCTTTAAACTCTGTTCATGACTTTTGTGATTACTGCCAGAAAGGAAGTTGAGGCAGTTTTCTGGCCACAGATCTGCAAATCATCATCATTTTCTTCAAGCTGTTATTTTAAGGTGGAAAAAGGCCTTGGAAATATAACCAAAATGCAGCTGCAACCGTTGTCCCGCAGGGGGGGGGGGGGCGCCCTATGATAAATTTGGACAATAGTGCATTGCTTTGATTGGTTGATTATTCATTTAATTAACAATACGAAGTAGTACAATTTAGTGGTAAACGAGACATAAAATCACCCCAAAAAGTCTAAGCGATCTGTTATCATCTCTCATTTATATTGGGTCACAGAACCTCTATCTTTATGCAACTTTCAGGCATTTAAAAGGCGCGCCTTACCATAGGGAATCAATGGCTTTTGTGTCAAACAAAATGCGAAAGTCATTTTATAAATGGAAGACTCAGCGGTTATGTTAGTATAAGTTGTATACACTTAAATTACATTGAAGGGAATCACCCATAGACTCTTATTTTCTTTTACGCTTCACCGGAAGTAGGAAAGTGTCACATTTTGTCTAACTTTATGATCCACATGTCGCCCTCTGGTGGTTCAACATCAGAAAGTGAGTATTTACCCCCTCTAGCTGGATTTATAGCCAGCTCGTTGAATTGTGTACAAGCAAAACAAGTTATATTTAATACGGATGTTTTGATGTGCAATATGTTATGCTAAAGTTTAATTGAGGGAGAAATAAGTAAAATCATGATTGCCTCGTTTGACTGACTTCTTAGATCATAACAATGAGTATTGGCGCCCTCTAGCGGCCACAGTCAATAATTACAGCAGTGGCATCAAGTTTGACAGATTACATACAAGTCTTACTTCCGGTTGAATCGTAAAAATAAAAGTTTAGGTGTAATTACTCACGTTGACTACAAGAGGGCAGTATAGAGTCATACGACACAACTTTCAAGGCGATATGTAAACGTCCAAAAATAGAATAAATTATTGGAGAAACCTCCCGTGAATTTATTGCATGTTTAGTTTCTATAGAATAATCCAAATACGGAATTGGGTCCTGGATTGGCCAATTAAAACGTACACGGATCCATGAAGCGCCTGGAGATGTTATTCCACAGCCAATCAGAAAAAGCTCACTAGCACCCCCCCCCCTAGTTCGTAATCGAATGTTTTTTACGTCCTGCGTGAATGACACATAACGGAAACTCGTCACCACACTTCCGGTTTGTCTCCTTTGACGAACGGACCTCGTCGGCGAGCAGGTCTCCCCGTTTCTTCCGGCGTATTTATGGTTTAACGCTCTTTATGAACATCGGCAAATAACAGGTACGTGCTATGACTAATCTCACGTGCATCTACACCAGCGTCACGTCTGAGTTTTGACATTTAGCTAACTCGTGCCAACAGCTAGTTAGCATTAGCTCTACTAAGGTTCAATCAGGCTTGCAGCTGTGCAGATTAGTATCACATTTAAACTAATATGTTGTTTTGGCAGGTATGCTAAAAAAATAAGGCCATTTCTATGCGACCTATATTTTTTGAGCGGTAGTTCCCAAACTTTTTCTGTTAAGACTCCCTTTGATATAGGAACATTGGACGACCCCCCCAATAAGTACATATCACAGTTTGTTTAACTGGGGGGGAAACAATGTCTACATATCAATCAGTGACTGGTGTGGGCTTGCTACTCTCAGTTCATACTTCCTTCTCTTTTCACAGTGTGGAAACTAAATCTTTGCCTCCACAAGTTAATGTGTATTTAAAGACACTGGTCATGTTTATAAATAACTTGTGGTGTGTTCACAGCTCAATACATTTTTTTCCCCCCTTATAATCTCATATTAATGTGTTTTTTTGTTACAGCTGAGGGAAGCAGTTTGACCCCTCGTCTGGAGCCACGTCTATCCTCTGTAAAAATAACTTGTTTGGTGGAGGGAAGCAGCTTGTAAGTGCAATACATTTTTTTTCCCCCTTATAATCGTTACAGCTGAGGGAAGCATTTTGACCCCTCATGTCTGTAACCTGTTCTTTCCCCTGTTGCAAGATCTATAAATAACTTGTTCTTATGTGGTGGTTTCATAGCTCTGAGATGGAGGGAAGCAGTTGACCCCTCCCAGGTATTTGCAATACATTGATTCTAAAATCTTCCTTGTAATTTTTTTCAGGAGGAGACCCCTGCTCATGGTAAGAGTTGTGCTGAGGGAACAAGGGTGCACCCTGAATAGGGTAGGTGTAGTTTGTTCATATGGGGAATGTTTTGTAATAACAGTTTCCATGTTTATTCTTTCAGGTCACTGGAGTGTGTGCAGCTGAGCCAAGGAATAGGATATTAAGTCCAGTGTGCAGCCTTATAATGGTTGGACTTAGGGGATTTTTTTCAGTTGCATCATAATAAAGAAAATTGACACGTACATGCATTTGTGGTTGCTTTATTTGAGAAGTATTGGCTTTTAGAGTGTGCAATAAAGAAGCCAAGAATGATTCAGAAAATGTTTTTATTCAATAGCTGTAACAACAAATAAAAATGGTACAGTGACACAAGACTTGTCTTTCACAGCATGTTGAGGTCTTCTTGTACCTGGAGGGAACAGATGACATGATTAAAGAAATATGGGGATCCAGCACACAGACATTAAAACAATGACCATTGAAGCAAAACATTAACAATTGAGTTAAAGAAATGTTATTGCACTTACCGGTTACGAGCTGTGAAGAAAACAGATTTAATTTGGGAATCAAGGGACATTACAGAAACATTAAGGTACAACGCTTTCCACCAAATAAACATGACCTCTGAAGGGAATCAAGACATTTATTACACTTACAGGTGTCAGGCTGTGGAAACAACATTTTATTTTGGAATCAATGGCTTTTGTTCAAAACAGTCGTGTATGTCAACTACCTGTTACGGGGGGTGTCAACTGCTTCCCTCCATCTCAGAGCTGTGAACACACCACCAGATAAAAACAAGTTATTTACAGAGGATAGACGTGACCGGTGTCTTCAAATACGACTTGGAAATATTACCGAAAGGCAGCTCCGGTATTCTTTGTCGCGGCTCCTGCGCCGCTCGCCGCACACCGTCCAGTGACCTAGAAGACAGACGGCGTGTGAGAGGCGGGGTAAAGGAACCCCCGCCTCTCACACGTGTGTGGATGTGTGCTTGCATGTCTGAGCACATGGCTACGCCGACACGCAATGGGCCACGGGCCTGCTAAACGAGAAAACGCAGAGTGCCCCATTGTTACTGTGTAAAACACAGTCGTGTGCTCAGCCATGTGGCGCGTGTAATGCAACTACTTACCCGTGTCGTCTTCCTCCCGGATCTCTGGAACCTGTCGCCTTTTCGCTGGGTGATCGGCCAAAAACCGTAACCGGGGTCCGAGACTCATTTATAGGTCCGGGAGATACCAACTGGAAGAATCGAGAGGGGAAAGTCAAGCCGTGTGTTGCTGTGTTTATTCAAATAAAACTATCGATGTATAATTTACTTTAGTTATAGGAAGTCTAAACGTGTCTGTAAATGAATATGGATATGTCGGGGGTGAGTAAAAGCGTCTACATATATTAGCGTACATTTCGCGATGGCTAAACTCACCTCTATAGATCGTATTGGTCCGGTCCAATTAGTCACCAGGTGTGTAAAAAGAGCTCAATCGTTGGTGAGGGAGCAGGTGGTGGTGATGGTGGTGGAGGAGGAGCATGAAGGAAATTCTAATACGGCTCGATTAAAACCGAGCACTCCCATTGGTTGAGAATGAGTCACCTGAAATCAAAAGATGTCGCAGTACTCTTTAATAAACAACCAGTTACAGTTGAGTGTTACAATAATCAATTAGCGACATCATTTGAAACAGGGTTTTCACTGTGTTGCGGCCCGGCGAGAGCTGCGGTATCTTCAGCGCTTCCGGAGAAAAGTGGGATGCTTTCTGAAATAGAGTATGGATGCCAAAGGATTTTGAAATTCTAAATCAGAACATTCAATATTGTATTCATGATTTCTCATCTCTTCATTTAGTTAAAAATAATTTCACTCTCTTTATATTCAGTGTGCAATAAAGACAACGACGAGAACAATTAAGAAAATACATTTTTATTCAAGAGCTATAACTTTGTAATCGTGTTCGGGCCTTTTCATCCAAGACCAATTCAACTTAAATCCTACAACTTGATTTCACAAGAAATAAAAGTCTGACTTCTCTTCTCCCGTAAATACTTCTGCGCCTCTGTCCTTCACAGCACGTTGAGGTCCTCCAGGAGGGAGTAGCGGTCCCTCGCCTGGATGGCGCCCGAGAGGGGGGCGGGGCTTCGGCGCTGACCCTCCAGACCCGCGTGCGTGCTGATCTGTGACGACCGGAGGCTCCTCGCGTGGCCCTGAGCTCGCGCCTCGTACACCTCCACCGAGGTCTTCTTGTACCTGGAGGGAACGGATGAAATATGATTAAATAAAGAAATTTGGGCATTCATCTTCTGCAAACTCGTACACGTCAACTCACATTTTCAGCATGAGAGACGACAGGACCACCGAGACGGAGGAGGCCGCCATCGCGGCGGAGCCCATCCAGGGCTGGAGCACCAGGCCGACCGGCATGAACACACCTGCAGACAACAGAGGGCACACTGAACAAGCGATACTCAACTTTGTTTACATTCGATGCCAAACTTTAAATGGGTTTCGACAGTCTCTATATGAAAAGTTAAAGCAGTCTGGCGGGCAGAACATTTCTTCTTTTGTCCACAAGGGGGCGCCAAACGGAATAAAATGAAAGCGATGAATACAATTTAAAAATGGGACATACATGGGGTTACGCTTGTCTGGTGCTAAGGAACAACTCCCTCTTTGGCCACAGGGGGGCGCCAACGTTAGCAAAATATAAATATTTTATTTTAAAAGGGACTTGTCCTCGTGTTCTGGCTGACACCTTGAGGACTCATGCTCACCTGCAGCGATGGGGATCCCCACCAGGTTGTAGATGAGGGCGAACACAAAGTTGGTCCTGATCCGGCGCACCGTCTTCTTGGACAGCTCCACGCTCGCCACCACGTCCAGCAGGTTGTTCTGCGGCGGGAGAAAGACACGCTCAGCGCTCGCGTCTAAAAGAGTTTAAATGCAGGCCGCCGGTTTCCACTTGCTCGAATGAGGACGACGTCGGCCGCCTCGATGGCCACGTCGGTCCCGGTGCCGATGGCGATGCCGACGTCCGCCAGGGCGAGGGCGGGCGAGTCGTTGACGCCGTCGCCCACCATGGCCACCCGCCGGCCTCGGTCCTGCAGCTCCTGCACCTTCGCCACCTTGTGGGACGGCAGCACCTCGGCGTACACCTTCCTGATGCCCACCTGGCCAGCAGAAACATTTTGAGTTCATGTATTTGTACCGTTTCTCGTCATTGATGAGCGACGAGTCGTACCTGTGCAGCGATGGCGTTGGCGGTGCGCCGGTTGTCTCCCGTTATCATCACCACCTCGATGCCCATGCTGGTGAGCGTGTGCACCGCCAACGCCGACTCCGCCTTCACCGTGTCCGCGATGGCCAACATGGCACACAGCACGCCTACGGAACACACACGCACGCGCGCGCGCCGTGAGAAAAGAAAAGACATCCGTGTGTGTGTGTCAGTGTTTGTCTCCTCACCGTCGATAGCCACCAGGATGGCGGTCTGTCCTTTGGTCTCGTGGCTGCACATGGCGGCGTCCACGTCGGCCCCGACGTGGTGGCCGTTCCTCCTCATCCACTCTCTGTTCCCGATGAGGACGGCAAAGGTCAGGGGAAGGTCACCTGGAAGGAGAGAGGCGTTGAAGAGGGTTTTGGAAGCCCGTTTTTCAAACGTCAGAGCGGACCCCGAAGGCACCGTCACACCTGCAGGCTCGCCCTCGCCGGCCGCCACCAGGCTGCTGTCGTCCGTGGTGGCGCCCGGCAGCAGGAAGCGCTCCTCCGGCGGCGGCTGCAGCAGATGCTCCACGCTGGAGACCCGGCAGCTGATCCCACAGCCGGGCACGGCCTGGAAGTCCTGGCAGTAGCCCAGCAGGTCGCTGGCCAGCTCCTGTTGCCAGTACACCCGTTAGTGCACGCACGCACGCACACACACACACACAGGGGACAGCGTCTCCGTCACCTCTTTGCAGTGCTTGGCGACGGCCATGCCCAGCGGGTGCTCGCTGCTGGCCTCCGCCGTGCCCACCACGGCCAGGATCCTCCTCAGGGGCATGCGGGCCACCTCCCACAGCACCAGCACGCGGGTCACCCGGGGAACGCCGTTTGTAATCGTCCCGGTTTTGTCAAACATCACCACGTCGATCTACAGGGGGACAGGAAGACAGTCAGGAGGACGCCGACGCCGCGGTTAAGTCGTGTGGTCGTAAACGGCGTTGCCTTGTGGGCCATCTCCAGCGGCGCGCCTCCTTTGATGAGGATCCCGTTCTGAGCGCCGACCCCCGTGCCCACCATGACGGCCGTCGGGGTCGCCAGCCCCAGGGAGCAGGGGCAGGCGATGGACAGCACGGTGATGGAGGCCTGGAAGGCGAAGCGGACGACGACCTCCGCCTTGGAGATGTTCTGGTTGTAGCCCTGCGGGGAGAGCAATGCGTCACTGGAGCCACTTCTTTTAATCAAAGCGCCTTTTGTTGTTGTTGTTTTTGCACGTGGAAAAACACAAAAACGAGAGCGCACCTACCGGGAAGTTGTCCCTCACGATGGCAAAGTCGACGAACCCGATGGCCAGCCAGGCGCCGAGCGTCAGCAGAGAGACGGCGACGATGAAGGGAACAAAGTAGCCGCTGAGCCGGTCGGCGAACTGCTGGATGGGAGCCTGAGGAAACACAAAAGAAGAAGAAGAAATACTTTCCCCTTCATCTCGCCTCGTCGTTTCCTGGTTCACGGCGAGTCACGCAGCCTCCAGACCTCACCTTGGAGGTCTGGGCGTCCTCCACCAGCTTGACGATCTGAGACAGGGTGGTGTCGGCGCCGACGTGCGTGGCCTCCACCAGCAGGGCGCCGTGGGCGTTGATGGAGCCGGCGATCACCAAGCTGCCCGCCTTCTTACTGACGGGCATCGGCTCCCCTGAGCGCCGCAGAAGAAGAAGAGCGACGCTCAGAACGACACGTTTTATTTACGACGTACGAGTTAAAAGGAGGAAGTACGCGTCCTCCTTCCTACCCGTGATCAAGGACTCGTCCGCCATGGAGCTGCCCTCCTTCACTCGCCCGTCCACGGGGAACTTCCCCCCCGGAGCGACCTTCACCACGTCGCCCCGCTGCACCAGCTCCACCACCACCTGCTCCTCGCTGCAGCAGGGCGACAGACACGGGTCTCAGGTCAGTGGTTCACCTCCTCCAGGAGGTCCGGTTCTCACCGGGCTCACCTGAGGACGGAGTGGTCCGGGCCCAAAGTCACCACCGTGGCGTCCGTAGCTTGAAGCGACATCAGTTTGGCCAACGCCTCGGAGGTTTTACTCTGGGGAAAAATATAATAAAATAAAATAATATAAAAAGGTGAATCTTGTAATAATAATAGATTAGAAATCTTTTTTTTTTAAGAGTAAAAAACAAGAGGATGGAGCTGTTCTTCTAAAGCGGATGTCAGAGGGCAGAGCAAGGCCTTCTGGGAAATGTAGTCCAATAAAACAAACCAACAGGGTTATTCCAATACAAAAGATTCTAAATAAAAAACTTTCGATAGGCCACACAAGCCTTTTCATCAATATGCATATTATATATGTAATATATTTATATAACAATATATATTTAATTATTTATATAAATAAATGCTCTGCTCTGACTTCCAGGAGTCGTGTTCTTTTACTTTGGCGACGTGCTCCAGCCAGCGGCCCAGCGCGATGAACACGAACAGCATGGGCGGCGTGTCGAAGAAGGTGACGGGGCTCTGGGCGGCGCCCTCCGCCATGGCGACCACGAGGACCACGCAGGAGTAGGCGTAGGCGATGGAGGTGGCGAGCACGATGAGCACGTCCATGTTGGCCGTGCGGTGCTTCAGCGAGCGGTACGCCTGCATGTAGAAGTATCGGCCGCCGAAGATCTGACACACGGAGAGTGAATGAGTCGAGCTTTAAGGAAGCCCACGGCAAAGCTCCGGGGGGGGGGGGGGGGGAGTCCTCTCACCTGCACAGGTGTGCAGAGCAGGAAGAAGGCCAGGTTGAGGAGGGAGAGGCCCGGCAGCACGTTCTGCTCCTCGGGCATGGCGCCGCCGTGCTCCGGGTGCTGGCTGTCCATCGCCATCATGTAGACCATGAGGCCCATGACGGGCAGGCCGAACACCAGGCACAGCAGGAAGGAGTTCTTCCACCTGGAGGAGACAAGCGGAGGCCGTACAGATTAAAACAAACGATATCTTAAGAACGCACCTTTCTTCTTCTCCTTCTGCAGAATAAAAAGACATTTTAAAACCAGATACTTGCTGTCGGATTTCTTGGGTGTGGTCCAGGTTGTTTTTGAAGCTCGCCTTCAGCAGACTGGCCTGGAAGCCGAGAGCCTGGCAGGCGACACGCATCAAACCGGGTTACGGTGACATCACGGCCTCAAGGGGGAGGAGCTTGGAAAGACGGCGTGACGGTCACCTGGATGATCTTGACGATGTCTCGACCTCCCAGCACCTCCGGGTCGAACTGGATCTGGGCTCTGTTGGTGGCTAGAGCGACGGTGGCCGCGAGGACCCCTTTGGTAGCGGCGAGCTTGGACTCGATGGCGTGCACGCACGACGCGCACGTCATGCCCGTGATCTACGGGGGAGGACGGGCGGGGTTAAAGCACCTTCTTTTAACACAAGAGAAGCGAATATTTACATCTTCCCAGGCGACCCACATTCAGGTCCAGCTTCCCGTGTGTGACGGCGTTGTCCTCCATCAGCGTGGCGCCGAAGCCCAAGTCCTCTATGAGCCGAGTCACCGCCGCCACGTCCAGGACTCCTGAATCGTATTTCACCTCCGCCTTTCCCGCCATGAGCGACACCAACACCGCGACGATTCCTGGAAGTTGGAGAAGAGCACTTATTTACTTATATATACATATAAATATATATATATATATATATATATATATATATATATATATATATATATATTTGTATATAAATATTTAAATATATATATACATATAAATATTTATATATAAATATTTAATTATATATATACATATAAATATTTATATATACAGTTATATAAATATATTACATATACAATAATATTAATATATTGTTTATACAAGATACATATATTATATATACATATATAAAATAAATAATATACATATATATACATATAAATATAATTTACAAATATACATATATATATATACATAAATATAATATACATTTATATAATACGTATATATTATATACGATTAACCCCTGAGCCCGCTGCACCTCCGTGTTTCAGCAGGTTCCTCTCGATGTTGGCCACGCAGGATGCGCAGGTCATCCCCGTCACCTGGATGAAGCACTTCTGAACTTTGACCTGCGATCCGCTGCCGCCGTTAACCGCCGTCCGATTGGCCGGTTGCGAGTCAGAGAGGGCGGGCGGCGCCGAGCCGACGGGCCCCGACGGTTCACGAGGCCGGCTGATGTCTGCGGGAGGAGGAACAGAGTCAGAGGGGGAGGGAGAAAGAAAATAAAGAAAATTAAAAAAATAAAAAAAAATATATATATATATACACACACACACACACACAAATATGTAAAATATTTATATAAATAATATATATTTATATAATAAATATATATATATATATATATATATATATATATATATATATATATATAAATACGAGGAAAAGGAGATATATTGAGTCTTTTATCTAATTTTTGTAAAAAAAACAACCATATCCATAAAATCTTGAAAAAAAAATCTATCTATATAGAATATTTATATATACATATATAAATATTCCACGTCTTGGCAAGCTGTCTTCGTCCTTGAATCCAATTACAAAGCGCCGGCCGCCTCGAGGACCCTCCACGTCTGCACTCGAGCGCACTCTGTCTGGTTTCCACGGTAACGAGAGGTAACCGTGAGGCGCACTGGAAAGAATTTAATCAAAAGCTTTTCTGCTCATAAACGAGGGTAAAGGGGGGGGGGGGGTATGAGACCTACGTAGACTTCCGTGGACGAGAGTTCATGCCACTCTAATAAAACGGCCTCGTGGCTTCACACAGCGGCATCGATATTCTCATCTTACCAAAAACAACCCAACTATTTCTTTTCAGACTCGGTTACACAACACAGGTGTTCATTTTAAATCGCGTGCACGCTTAATCCCGATAGATTGGACCTCCGGGGTAGAGTTACACCAACTATTTGATCGTGTGTCATTCGTTTGAGTTTGGTTGGTTTTCAGAATTTCTTTTCAAAATAAAATCCACGATGAATAAAAACCTTCCAGCGACGCCTCGAAGCCCATGTCTTCGACCGCCGCCCTCAGCCGCTCCGGCGCCGTCAGGCTGGGGTCAAAGGTCACCGTCCCCTTCCCCTCGTCCAGCGACATGGCGACGGACCGCACCCCCTCCATCTGAGAGAGCCTCCCTTCTACGGATTGCACGCAGGAGGCGCACGTCATCCCCGCGATCCACACGGCGACGACGGAGTCCGGCGGCGAGTCGTCGGCCGCCAGCCGGGCCTCGAAGCCCATTTCCTCGATGGCGTCCCTCAGCTCCTGCCGGCTCACGAGAAGAGGCCGGTACGCGATGAGCGCCGCGGCGTCCTGCAGGGACACCCGGATGTGCGACACCCCGGGGAGAAGCCCCACCCGGCCCTCGATGGACTCCACGCAGGACCGGCAGTGCATCCCGCCCACGGCGAGCCGCGCCGCCGACTCGGCGCCGAGCCCCGACCTCCGGAGCTCCAGGGCGATGTCTCTGGCGGTGACGACGGCGGCGTCGTAGTCCACCTGGGCCGAGCCGCCGGGTAGAGACACGCTGGCGGCGAGGACGCCGCGCAGGCCGCAGACGGAGCGCTCGATGTCCCGGGCGCGGTGCTCGGGGGCGAGACCCAGGAGTCTGAACGTGGTGGTTTTGGGCGGAGGAGGAGGGCGGAGCTCCGGCTGACTCCCGTACTCGTAGGCCAAGTTGTCGAGGCCCCGGTCCTCCACGGCGAGGCCGTTCTCCTGGAGGACGAGAGCGTTAAAGTCAGCGTGTTCCTACGAGCTTATTTCGAGTTTCAGTGGGAACAATTTGCATATTGGAGTTTTTCGGGACGAGAATATGACCTCATCTCGGGTTGAAAAAGAATTACCGCAGTATCGTACGAGAGCCGAGCCTCGTGGGTAAAACTAGAAGAGTTGTAATAAACACACACCTGGTCTCCACTGTGAAAGGATTAGTTGCTACATTACATTTCACACCTCCAGCCTCTCAGCGCTGGTTTTGGGGGGAAACGCCCACGTGACTTCATAATCTCCCAACGTGACTCTGCTTAAAGAACTGAAGAACAGTCAAATGCACGAAGAGCTCGGCTCTGCTTCCATGCCGCTTGAATAGAAAATAACAGGCAATGTGTGAATTAACTTTTAGAAGTTCATTATTGAGATTTTAGTGCCAAAGAAGTCAGAACAAATTATTTTAAGAGTTAAGAACTTCATGACGAGAGGTCACCAGAGGTCACAGAGCTCTGCAGACCGGCGCACACTTCTGCTGCACCCCAGGTGGGAATCGAACCCACAACCCGAGGCGGCCACGTGGAGCCTTCTAGGGTGACTCAGACTGACGAGCATGAGGAACACCACCGGGACGACGGTGACAAAAACAGACTACTGGGCTCGTGAGAGCCTGTTCAAAGGTCAATGACACATACACAGATACACACACACAGATACACACAAGGGGGGAATCACGGTAAACATTTCCCAGAAACATGCTCCTGTATTGGATTGTTTATCTTGGGGAAAGAGGAACTCATGAAGCTACAGGTCCCTGTGAGGCTCAATCAGGACAGTAATTTGGACTAAAACCAGCTTTGTTGTTGTTGATTTGGTGTTAAAGTTTGGTTAAATTAAGTTATTCTCTTGTACTCGGCCGCACCTCTGAGAACACACAACTGGTTCTGGATATCTGTGTCGTTCACTGGACACTTTTCCTCCTCAACCGGTCTGAGATTCAGTGACTTGCACGACTCATCTGGCCTCGGTCCAACAGCAGCGGGACAATGAGAACATTGAACCTCTTCAACAGGAGCTGCAGGCTACAGGTGACACACACACACACACACACACACACACACACACACCTGCAGGCACACTTCACCTGCTAACAAGGACACGTTTGTCTGCCACACAAACCCGGCGGTGTGACACACGTGAGGGTTTATGACCTGAAACCACGCAGTCACAATAAGCAGATCACACACAATACAATATGATAATGGAATACATATATAATGTGTGTCTTCCTGTCATGAGGTACTAGAATTCCTAAGAAATGTAGTGATATGTTCAGGTACTTGTACGTCACCTGAATATTTCCACTTAACTACTCTCACATTTAAAATGTTCTTTTTGTTTCACCAATTGACAAATTAATCAACTAATGGAAATATAACTCATTCCTTTACTTAACATAACATTTTGCAATCAGCCTAAATACATAATGGGAATGTATACTTTAATAACATTGCATCATCAATAGATCTCGGTCCATGTGAGCGTTTCACTATCAGAGCGTTATGGATTATTACTGATGCATTTAACTCAAGCTACATACAATATTTTAATTAATTCAAGTAAAAAAAAAAAAAACACATTTTAAAGTGTTTTCTAACCATATAGAAAGGAAAAGTATACATGTGTGCCTCTTTCTTCGCAGCTCTGATCTTCTGGACCGGTTCTGGTGCCGAGGAGCCCAAATGGGAGCGACCCCAATCACACGCGCCGCAGGTGGCTCTCCACTACCCTGGACCCCGGAGGCCTACCCTGGTCCCGCTCGCGCAGTGTCTCCCGCCGCCGGCCGAGTGTGCGCTGCAGGCGCAGTCCGGCTCGCAGCCGCACTCCTCCAGGCGGATCTGCTCCTGCGCGCCGCGCGCCGCCTTGGAGACGCACGTGGGCGCCTTTTTGGGAGACTTTGGCGAAAACATGGTCGCGCTGCTCTAACGCCGTGTGGCTGTGGTCTTCTTCCTCCTCTTCTGCGCCACCTGTGAGAGTCGGGAGGGCAAAAGTCCGCAATGGGTATGCGCTGCGTCCTGGTCCTGGAGAGAAAGAGCAGCGCAGCGCTCGTGCGCTTTCCGGCAAAGGTTGTTTTTTTTGGATGGTTTGACACCGCCTCCAATCACATGACTGCTGCAGGTGCGCAAAGACTCCAAAACGACGCACATCTGCACCGTTTTCACTCCAAGGGTCCGAGGATGATCTAAACCTGCTTTGAACTACAACTTGTGAGCCTTTTGTAGTTATTTGGAGAGGACAGTTGGCTACAGATATAAACCAAGGTATCTGTAGAAAATAATGTTATTTAAGTCCAAATAAATTGAAGTACACGCCCTGCATAAAAAGGCAAAAACCGATGCATTATAGCGGGATTAGGTAGTAATTTCAAAATAAAAGCCCCGTTCCTATACATAAATGTAGAACACGCCGATCAAAACGCAGCTGCACAAACCGACTCCAGTATATATATATTTATAAAATACACTTTATTGAGTGTCCTCCAGTCAGAGTGTGTTTGGGGAGGAGGAGAGGGGGAGTCATCGGAGCAAACAAAGGAAGAGGGGAAAATACAAACTGATGACTATAAAATGTGGCCCACTGCAAAGGAAACCCGTCTTTGGTCATTTCATCCGTTGCGTCTTAAAAGCTTAATTTCCCGTAAAAACAAATCTGCCAGTTTGAGATGATTCCACGTGTCTCAGTTTTAATTATTCCCTTTCAATGGATGAGACTGCATAGACATCTAGAAGGCACACGGGGGCGAGAACCTCTGAAGTGGAACATTTCACCAACATGAACATGTTAATGTCGCTCTTCCGTGATTTTGGAACAACGTCCATCTTTTTGTTCTTTAGCGTCTTGGCTCAAAAAACCTTCACGTATAAAAAAAAAGAGGAATTAGCTCCCGGAACGAGGGTCCTCGTCTTTAACACGTCCTGAAAAAGAAACAGAGGGAATCACCTCGTCTCGTGCCGGCACAGTTTTCTCACTCATTTGTCGTTGTTGTTTTGTAAAAAAAAAAAAAAAAAAAAAAAAAAAAAAGGAAATGCTGGATTTTTTTTGTTTTTTTAAAGACGCCACGTAAGATTAAATGTTCAAACGGACATTTCTTGCAGGGTAAATCTGAACGACGGTGAACCGAGAGGTCGCGAGGTCGCCTCAGCGCTGCCGGTCCCAGCGCCAGATGGAGGCGTCGTCGCACACGGCGATCAGGATGCTGCTGTCGCGGCTGAAGCTGGTTTGCCGGATGGCCGACGTGCATTTGGGGAGGGTCAGCGTCGTGCACCTGCAGGGGGGGGGGAGGGGGGTAATCCATCAGATTTGCAGAGTTTTTTAAATTTACAAATCATTTTGTCGATATTTAAAAAAGAGAAAATTAAGCCAACGCAACTATTTTTTAAATATTGATTAATCATTTTAAGGGGGAACAAATCTTCTCCAGAGCGACTTTTTGTTGCTTTTCTTAATTGTATATAATTATAAAGCGATTATCTTCAGGTTTTGGACTGTCGATCGGAGAAAAAGAAACGATTAAAGATATATAAGAGAACGGCATATTTATAAAAAATACAACTATTTTCAGATTTTTAAGGGATTCTATCTAGACATTATTGTGTCATTAAATGCCTTTCACTCTTCACTGTAGTCACAATGTGTGAAAATTGATGTAACGAGAACATAAGAGAAAGCTGAACATGAAGCAGCTCCACCGGACCGCCTCAATAAAAACATCAGAGTGATTGAAAGCGTGTTCTGGATTCAAACCGGCATCTACCCGTTGTGATTAAACCCCGTGGCCTCTCATGCTTACTTTGCTTTGTGCGGGTCTTCCACTTCAAGGTCCCACACATAAAGCTTCCCCACCTGGTTCCCCAGAGCCAGCATCTGTAGAATCAGCATCACAGGAGACAACAGAGGAGATCAAAGCTGCACCTCTAACAAATACTCCGCCGACGATGCAAAAGTGACCATGTGTTGCAGCTACGAATGAATAAAGAGACTCCACCTTCTGCCAGAAGTCCATGGAGAAGCGCATGTACCAAATGTCACACTGGCTGTAGTCGAAGCGACCCAGAATCGTCACATTCGACTCGTTTGGTTTCATGACGTCGATTTCTTCCTCCATCTTTCCTGGCTTCCAGCAGACGATGGCGTTTTCACAGGACTGCAGTGAGACGAGAGGACGGGGGGGGGGGAGGGTTAGACCCTCTGACTGGTTCCACTGGCCACGAGTTAGGGTTAAATACTCAAGATATTCAATTTGAAACTGGAGCATTTCACCAAATAAACGTATAACATCAAAGAGAAGGATTTCAGGGACATCAGTAAACATCTTTTCGCACTTACCTTGGACAGAATTAGATCTCCGAGCCACCGCACACAGTCCACGTAGTTTCTATGGATGTCTCGTGTCGAGAAGTCGGGGAAGTGAATTTTCTGAGAGACGAAAGGCCTGAAGAAAAAACACCAAAAACAAGAGAAACGGTGAATATTTGATCGCGTACACCAGTAGAAGCCGACGAGGCGGCGTTGTGTTTACCGGTTGGTCTTCGAGGGGTTGTACTCGTAAGACCCGCGGATGGCTTTCTGCATCCTCTCCGAGTTGATTCTCCAAAGTTTTAAGGAGTGGTCCATCCCACACGACATAATCTTTTCACCCAGGAGATCAAAATCCTGCAGCGGGATGTTAAAAGAATAATGAATAAATCCAGGTGACGTTTGAGGTTTGTTAATGTGATTGAACTAAATGCTCACAGCGCTCAGGACTTCATCTCGATGACCTTCCACGCCACCAAATATAGCCACTAAAGTGTCTGTGTGTATGTTCCATAGACGGAGAGCGTGATCTGAAGAAAGAAAAGCAATTAAAATCAATTAAATTATTTGGTAGAGGTCCGAAAAACTTTCACGTTATTCACCCAAACTTTAATAAAACATAAACCTGGACCACGTGTGAGTCGTTACATAACGTCATCAGTCTTTCCCTTTAACGTCAGATGAATACATCCCTGAAGCTGGTGATCGTCACGATGCCCCGCGAGACGCCGGAGGAATTTAAACAACTTAAAAAACAGGCTGGAAGTGAAAAGTCATGAAAATGTGCCGAGTCAACATCCACCTGATTAAATAAAAAGATTAAACTTCACGTGACCCTCGTCCCGCTTTCACCTCGAGAGGCTCAGATGATGGGACTTCCTGACAATAGCATGGCAATAAAGAATAAAAGAAGAACCATCCTTCATAAAAGAAACGTTATGGCCGTGTAACAAAAAGGTAAAAAAAGGAAGATAACAAATCACAGACGAGTCAATAAAGCCATAAAGCTGCCAAAAACACTTTGTGTTCGCACGACACTCTTGGGTCACAAGTTTTAAATACATTTATATAAATATTGTTTTTACCTTTGCTGACAGACAGAAGCAGATTCGGATCCCTGGGATGAAACTTCAGCTCATTGATGGCGTTTCCATGACCTACGTAATGCTGGAGGGTTTAAAGGTGGATTTAGGTAAATACGCCTAAAAAGAGATTTAGAAAACACAGACTAAAAGGTGGAAAGCTTCCCCCCCCACCTCCATCATCTAAATACATCTTTAAATCAGAGTGTTTACATTTATAACAGAGAAGAAAAAACAGTGCACGGTGCCTCCAAGAAGTCTTGATCGTCACCTTGATGCATTGCATTGTGATGTGGTTGATCACCCGGATGATGCCGCGGGATCCGGCGACCGCCAACAGAGGATGGCTGGTGTTGGTGTCGTAGGTCCAGGCACACGTGTAGAAGTTCTCCTCCGCCTTCGCACACATCGAGTCAAGGAATACGAAAAAATAAAATGTCCCTGCATGGTTTGCATCGACGCCAGCGAGTCTGCAGAAATGCACTCCTATTAAATCTGTGACAGAAACTCACATCAGAGGTTTGATTTAAAACAGGCTGGGGTGAAACTAAAGCCGCTGTGCTTCTCTGTGGACTCTTAAATAGTCTTTTTTTTGTTGCCTTTGTTCTTAGCTGACAGGAAAATTAAATATGTCTTTTTTCCATATATAGGTTAAATAACCGCGGTTTAAAACAAAAGCAACTGTGTGACAGAACGACAACGAGGAAGTTAAGAAAAGGATACGTCCGCATCGACGTAAGACTGCAAGAGACGGACTTCTCCCTGAGAGTGACATTCATACAGAGTTACCTGGGGAAGAAAAACACAACAAATTAAAGTCAAAAGGACGACGACGCGCGTACGTACAAGTCCTACCAACCAACTTAAATGATGTAGCCCAACAGAAGAGTGAGGAATATTGCACGTGTCCCTTATCAAATGCCACGTCGTCGCTTACCCTGTTGCTACCGACTGTGGCGAACACCAGGGGGTCTCCCTCCTTGCTGTGCCAGTTAAACTGGACCCCAAACAGCGGCTGGCCGTGGTCCTCCTGCGGAAATCATTGTGCAACTATCAACCAAATGCACGCATGGAGCCGTATGTAAGAAGTCTAAATGCATGGTCCCATGCAACCTCAAACTGTTCACGGTGGCGCGTGTACTCACCCTCAGGCTGTTCACACATTTAAAAGAATATTTGCACTTCTTGGACTTCCACTTGCCCTTGCCCCAGCTCTTTCTGCCGGGGGCGTTGGCAGTGTTGGTGGGTGTGTCGGGGCGCTCTGTGTTGGTTCCACTCTCAACACTGACAGCATCATCCTGCAGATGCAAAACAAAGGAAAAGTGGTTAAATTGTTCTCCTGTAGTGGGCATAGTACTCTCAGTTAATGTCACTTTTTAAATTAAAGTGCATTACAGCCATTTCAGCATCGTGTTGCTGTTCTAACCGGCAAAGGAAGCTATCACATGAACATAAACACACTTTATTGTAGCTTAAATCTTCTGACAGGAGCTACAATATGACGTCAGGAGACATGTGTGGCTCAGATACTACCTGCCATCCACTCCTGGTGAAGTCACGTGACTTTATATCCTTGTGGAGCCCTCAACAGCTATACCGTGTCACATCCCCTGATTAACTAGTAGGTGCTAGATGCTAGCACGTGAACGCCTGAGGGTAAAAACAACGCGTATAAGTTCATACTAATGAAGATGAAGAGTATTCGGTGGTCTGAAAAGATTTTAACGGCCTCAGGTTGACGTTATAATTGCTTAAATACCCGCAACCGGGTACAGATGAACAAAGATGCTAGCTAACCACTGTAGCCGGCTACTTTAGCACGATGCTTAAAGTCGCCGTTTGTCGCTAAATAAATGATATACATTAACTTCTTACATTCTCGTCTCCCGATAAATCTGGGTTACTGTTCTCGTCACTGCTTAGTTTTTGTTTTTTCGCCGGTATTTCTTTTCCCGCTTGAGAGGGGGACTCGGACATGTTCTTATTTTCCCTCATTTTGGCTCAAACTCCGCCCTTTCCGCTCAGTTGCCGCAAGGGCTGCTGGGTATTGTAGTTTGAGTCGGTCTAGGATGGTAGTCCCTACGGGAAAGAATACGCCCTCTTCAATTAAATTATACAATTAAAAGTCTTTATGAATGAATAAGTATATAAACAAATATGAGAAATAAATCTGCATAAATCAATACATTTCATTATGAAATTAAGTCTTCTTAAATAAGTGTGGCATTACGAAAGGCCCCTAAATTAAATAAATTAAAAATTATTAAATAAAAGTGCATACAAAACATAATGTCATGATATTAAGTCTTTTTAAATAAATAAATGGGAAAAACAGTTAATGACTCCTAAAATAGATAAAAGTAAAATTATGAAATACAATTTCCCTAAATTAAATAAAAAAATATTAAATAAAAGTTCCATAAATTAAATACAATTTGAATGAGGGATTCTTAAATAAATACATTTAAAATCTTAAAATTAACAGAGCCATAAAATAAATAAATGTAAAATTCTGACATAAAAGTCAGCATGAATAAATAAGAAAGAAATAAACACTTGTGAAATAAGTAATTGTGGCATTAATTAAGAGTGTGTGAGTAAGACACTTTACCAAACTGAATGAAGCCAACAAATATATATATATATATATATATATATATATATATATATATATATATATATATATATATATATATATCTGTACATCTCCTTTATGGTAACATCAAACATTTCAGGTCTTAAATGAGGTAGAAACAGAGGAGTAATGTGTGTTTTTTACTTTTTATTAAGAATACACTACTAAGACTATTTGTTGTGATATCAGACCCCTCCACCGAGGCGGCGTCCTCTCCTCTCCACACCCGCTGCGTAGTAAATCACCTCCAGCTTATGGCACATGATCATCCAGTATTATGGGATGTAACGCCAGCACTACGGTTAGTGAAGCGGGGTCAAATCGGCACGTTTCGCACAGAAAAATAAATACTGATCTTTTTGAAAATGCACAAACAATACAGAGAGGACATTTCAGAGGTGTGAGTTTTTCTTTTCTTTTCCATATTTCTCCGTTAAGGCGTGGAATAACAAGGCCACGGACACACACACACAAAGGCTAAAATAATAATAAGTAGACAGAAGTTTGCAATGTATGTAATTCATTATTGTCCATGTTGTTGGAATGAGGTGGGTTGGCTTCAGGCCTACAGTATCAAGTCTGCATCCTCCAAAGAGGCCACACTCATCTCCTCTGACTGCTCTTCATCTTCCTCCTCCTCCTCCTCCTCCTCCTCCTCCTTCACAACGTCCTCCTCGGCTGCTCTCTTCACGCCCCTCTGCTTCGACAGCGCCGTTGCGTAGCGAATGTTATACATATTAAAGTCACACCTGTGCAAAGAAAATAATGTGGTTTCAGGGACACATGAAATAATAATATTAAAGAAAGGGGGACATGTTGAGACTTACAGTTTGGACAGATTGTCAAAGTGTCTCTGGATGCTCTTCTGCAGAGCCTGCAGCGTGGGCAGTATGGCTGCCGACCTGCACGCCGGAGAAATATAATCAGACACTCATATGGAGATAGTAGTGTGACAAAACAATTACATTAATATATAAAGAAGGCACTGGGAGCGGACCTGTTCTTGAGTTTCTGTCCGTGCAGCATGAGCAGGCTCTGGGCCCAGGTCATGTAGAACTGCAGGTGACCAGACTTCTCCAAACTCGCCGCCACGAAGCCCAGAAGCTTCTCAACGTAGATATCAGGAAGAGAGCCGCAGACTACTGGGACTGGAACACAAGAACGGCACATATCGTCCAGTCAGCTTTTGAGGGATTCACAGCCCAACATCTCAAGAAAACGGGACGTTTTTAACTCACTCTGCGTGTGTGGAATCGTCTCTAGCACTTCCTGCTTGAGGGCTTTTTCGTTGAGCCTGAACGCCAGCACGATGGCCGACGCCCACTCCTGCAGACGCAGCTGCTTGCGGATGCTGGCCGGCGTCACGTCCAGGTCGAGGTCGTAGGGGTCGAACACCAGAGACCCGTCGAGGGAGTAGACCAGCAGGCCCTCGGTGGTGGTGGCCGCCCAGCTCCGACCTGAGAACAGATGGAGCCTCGTCAAATCACCTGCGTCCGTTTCCCTCCACAGTGTCTTCTAAAGACGTTTCTTGGTTTTCTAGCAGTTGCATCTTGAAGTATGAAGACAAAAAACTGGATGAAGCCGGCCTACCCGTCGGGGAGAACCGCAGAGAGCTCACTCTGATCTCCGGCTTGAAGTGTCGAGAACTCATATCACCTGCAAAGAAAGAGTGTAGAGATGTGTGGAAAATAAAGGCAAGCAAAGGAAAACAGGAACAGAGAGAAAGTCATCAAGCACCAACATATTTCTTTAAAAAAATCTTTGCATCATCCTGGTGAAGTGAGCATCCTACCTCTCCGCACTCCAGGGAGGCTGATGTTGACCCCGTCCCCGTCTCCGGCTCCCTCGTCCACCAGAGCCAAGCTGCCGAACTCCGTCATCTTCCGTCTGTCCAGGAACTCCTGAAGGACCACGGCGCACAGAGTGAAGCTCGAGGACCAAGTGAGCCCGTCTGTGTCGAACCTTTGAAGAAGGTCACGTTACCTCCATGGCGTCAAAGGAGAGGTTGCAGGAGATCTCAAACTTCTTCATGAGCATCTGCTCCTTGACGTTGTAGATGCAGACGAACTTGGACTGGCCTCCCGCCAGCACCGACTCCCCGTCCGCAGAGTAGCACAGCGTCGTGAAGGACCTGGGGCAGGAAACACGGCTTGAACCAGAGAATCCACGCAAAAAAACACCAAACGTGCCTCTTCCTCCGTGGTTTCACTCACTTGCCCTTGGCGGACTGCTTGGCCGTGATCTTATCCGTCTCTTTGCGGCCCGTCTCCAGGTCGTGGCGCCCGTCCACGCTGCGGGTTTGCGTGGCCGTGTGCGGGTCCCAGAAGGAGATCTCCCCGTTCAGCGTGGCCACGGCCAGCTCCTGACCGTCGGGGCGGTAAGTCACGGACAGACCTGAGGAATAAAAACAGTTACTCCACGTCGGCCGGGACATAAAAAGAGCGACGCGTGGAGTTCCCACTGCGGCCGTGTTTACCGTCGGCGGTGAGGGGAATGGTTTCTTTGACCTGCCAGCTGTCCAACATGTCCCACAGCCGGATGGTGCGATCCCACGAGGCGCTGGCCAGGATGGACTGGACCGGACTGAAGCACAGGCAGCTGACCGGCCCCTCGTGGCCCCCGAGGACCTGGTGAGTCACAGGGAGGAGGAAGTGGGACGTGAGGAAGAGTACGTCACACTCAGCCACGGTAATATTGACGCGTGTTTGTTGATGAGCTCACCTCCAGCAGTCTGCCGGTCTGCATGGACCACAGAAAGATCTCAAAGGAGTCCTGGGCTCCGGCGCTCACCAGCTCTCCGCTGACATCTACAGCGAGGGAGGAGAACTGCGCCGGGCGAGGCGACGTGAACGTCCTGAAGTTTCTGTACCTGGAACCCACAAACGCACACGCGTGGATTTAAAGAAAAAAAGGTTCCAAGTCGCCCGTCAAATATCGGAAGTCCACCAGCTCTCCCTGAAAGTCACCTGTGCAGGTCGAAGGCTCGCACCGTCCCGTCCAGAGAAGCGCTGACGATGACGAAGCCGCTGGAGGTGAAGGTGACCTTGGTGACGCTGCTGGTGTGCTCCGTGAAGGTGACGAAGCACAGGCCGCTGTTGGTGTTCCACACTTTGACCTGCGCAGATGAAACCACGGACTCTCACGCGCCATTCTTTTCTATTCAAACCATTGGAAATGGTTTCATGTGATGAAGTCACCGACTTTGCCGTCGTCGCCTCCCGTGGCGACGTACTGCCCGTCCGGCGAGTACGCCAGCGACGCCATGTTGTTGAAGTGGCCCTGCTGCTTGAAGACGTACGACTCGCTCTGCCACTCCCACACCAGCAGCTGACCCTTCCCTGACACAACAACATGTACATGAAATAATTAAAATCAGGGACTTTAGAGTAAAGAAAGTATAAATGAGACACGACAGAAGAAGAAGACTTCTTACCCGAGCAGCCGAAGCCGATCCAGTCTCCGGAGCCGTTTATGGCCACTGAAGCGATTCTCTGGTCGGAAATACTGGAAGAAGCAGCATTTATTTTTAGTGTAAATAAAAACACACGTAAACTACAAAGTTAGTAAGCTTTTTTCACTTCTGTGCGATGTACCCAAAACATGAGACGTGTATATTTCAGTGCTCTTTTTATTATTTCCCTAGCTTTTCTCTCACCTGAGGGAGTGAATGAGGTTGAACTCCGGAAGTTCGTGCAGGTGGAAGACTCCCGAGGCGAAGCCCGTGACCAGGATGTGAGACGGCTTGTGGTAGGCGGCAGCCGTCAGGTTGTTAAAATCCCCCTGCTTGTTGAAGAAGTGTCTAAAAGAGGCAAGAAGAAAATAAATAATCTGATACTCATCTTCTCTTTGTTGCTGCAGCTTAAAAAAAAGAAATGACGAGACTCTTACTTGCTCCTCTGCGTGAATCGAACATTTTTGGTCTCCTCCTTCTCTTTGGGAGCTCCAGCTTTCCCTCGGATAACCTCTCCCTCCATCGTGTCCCCCACCTCTTCCTCCTCCTCCTCCTCCTCTCCGTCCCCCCCCTTCCTCTGGGGCTTGGGCTCGCCCAGGCTCTTCTTCAGGACGAGGCCGTCCAGCTCGGTGTCGCTCTCCCACACGCACAGCGTCCCGTCCTGGCTGACCGTGTACAGCTGACAACAACACAACGTTTAAATACCGACGCTCTTCTTATTGTCACGCGTACGCAATACTTTTTTTTTTCGGACTCACATCCAGGCTGTTCTTCTCGAAGAAGCAGCCCACGATGACGTCCTTGTGTCCGCCCAGCGAGTAGTAGAGGAGGTTGGCCCAGCGCTCCGCGCCAAACACCCACGTCGACATGTCTTTGCTGCCCACCACGAAACACCTGAAGGGAGAAAAAAACAACGTCAAAAACAAATTTATTGTTTTCTCACTCTTTTTCGTGTGCGATGCGTCGTAAACTTTCACTCACTTGGAGTCGTCCGTCCAGTCGATGCAGGTGGTCTCGTCGTAGGGGCCGTAGTAGCTCTTGTCCAACACGAAGGCGTTGTACTCGCGCTGCTTTCCGGGAGCGTGGTACATCAGAGCGACGCTGTCCTTCGTCACGACAAACCGCCTGAGAGGGAACAAGAGGTAAAGCAGTCATTTGATGAACTGGGTTTTGACAGAAAAAGTGAATTGAAGATGTAACCTTGGGGCATGGGAAATATGTTGGTATTTTATTTTGTTATAATCCAGTCCATCAGATGTGCTGACCTGCCATCGGGGGAGAAGCGGATGCTGTTGACGGGCTTGTGGAAGTGGAAGTGGTGGAGGACGGCTCGGGTGATGAGACTGACCAACAACGCGGCGCCATCTGCGCGACACAAAAACACATTTTATATTCTCCTGCGGCGATACACAAGCTGCCGTTTGAGTATAAAGACGACGTCGTATCTTAACCTTCGTCCACCACGACGGCCAAGTTCCCGTCAGGAGAGAGACCCACGCAGGTTATGTTCTTGGTCGTGGAGACGGGTAATGTCTCAGATGTGTTGCTGCAGGACAGAGAAGGACAACATTAGGTCTCATATATACCAGTTATCACTATTTATGCATCTCTGGAAACTAGATTTACAGCCAGGGCTTTTTCACAATCTCCATGTGTCACATACCTTGAATGTGCATGAAAAAAATCCTCACGTATTTTTAAATAAAGACTTACTTCTTCAGGTCGAAGACGGAGACTCTGTTTCCAACCGGACTGATCACAGCGTTTCCATCTTTAGAGAAGCTCAGGTTGCCCTGCCGGTAGACTGCTCCGAGCAGATTGGAGAACTACAACGAAGAAACAACCCGTTTGATTTTAAGAAATCACCTAAAAGCTCCTTTTTCTTTTTAGAGTGACGGTTAAAAAATATCTTAAAACGATGAAATTATGTAATTAAATACTGCGGAATGAAAGTGTAAATACTAAGACGTAACCAAATAATGTTATTACACACTGGTAATAAATGAGTAATTAAATTCAACTATATTTGAATGAAGTTCGGTAAAGTTAGCTGTTATACGAGTTTAGCTAGCAGTGACGTACTTACCTTATAAGCAAACTTCATTTTCACAGATTATTCCTTAAACGTAACGCATTTATCTGCTTTTTAAATTACTTATATTTCTCCTTAGAAGTCAAAATATGTGTTCATGTTACACACGCTCCTTCCTCCACTGCCCCACACGTGTTAGCATTTTGTTGACACTTTGACGCTTCCGGTTTGAAGTGGGTTCTTTTGCGCCCTCTAGCGGCCGGGAGGGCGAACGACTGGAAGTAAATACACTAAACACATAATCACATCTTTTAGGTTATTTAAAGATATTTATTGTGTAAAACATACAGTATTCGGTTTTGATATCAATCCCAAACTCACAGTAAGAAATACTTAGTTTTATGGTTTATTTAGGTGGAGAATATTTATATAATGTCTCATAACAATTACAAAATCGCATTTTTAATTGAAAGTGAAACTATAGGGAACGTTGAAAATAAAATAGACTCAAGTTTCTTTAAAAGTGAATGAAAGTGGAAAGAGACATTTGATCCGATCGGCGATAAGCACACATACTGGACACAAAGAAAGCAAAACGCGGGGCTGAAAATAAACGACACACTTGGAACACAACAAAAGCAGGCCGACGCCGGCCTCCACACGATCCCTCCCATTCATTTACACCCAATACCCCCCGATGAATAATTCAGCAGCTGGCAGCTGCAGTACGCACACAAGCGCACGCGTGGAAGTGGATCGGTGCCGCTGAACGTGACACTGCACACAGTTTATATTCAGTAATGGCTCCAGGTCCGAGTGCAGTTTTCATGACATTTATTGTAAAGATTACAAGAAAAACAGCTCAGTAAACAGGACACAAACAACTTTTCTATCCTTTCACCTCAGTGTTTTGTGCCAGAGGTCGAAACAGGGCACGACGTGCAGCCGGACGTATTTCTGGCCCCCCGTGGTGCACTCCAGACACCCGTAAACGGTGTCCCGCCTCTGGGCGCCCATGCCGCAGAGCACGCAGGGCCCCTTGGGGATGTTGTGTTTGAGGAGGTTGACCCTGGTGTGGGAGCTCTCCCTCAGGTAGGCGGTGGACACGTCCGTCATGCTGGCGGCCTTCTCGTAGTAGTCGGTGACCATGTCGTCCACGTACGTGTCGGAGTAGGTGAGCTCCTCGAACGTTTGGTTTTCTGCTCAAAAGAGAGAGGAAAAAAAACATGCAGTGGGATGTTTTGGGGTTTTTCATCGTGCGGTCGGACGGTCTGCACGGTACCGGCTCTGAAGGGGTTTCCGTAGATGATTCCGGAGAGGAAGCGGCGCAGTCGCCCCATGGAGAAGTGGCCGATGTAACCGCCGAGCTGCTCCCGGATCTGCTCCCTCTCAAACCCGCCTTGGGACTCCGGAGCGACACAGATATCTGAGAGGGAAGATTTATTCACTCTCTGCTGTATAATCTAATATTTTAGAGGGTTAAAAGGGTTCAATTAAGCCAACACATGAATGCCATCACTAAATAAGTAAAATCGTTCGGTCTCTAATGTGGTTAATGCAAGCTTTCAAACCACAGAGAGACTTTGAATCTTCAGGGTTCTGATCCAGAGTCAGATTAGGGCACGTGGTCGTGTTAAATAGAGGGTTTATTAGAGTCAGGAGACATAATGGCACCGCAGCTCTTCAGTGAGATAAGAGTGTGTGGCACGAGGAGTTCCCCGGGAGCCGCAATGTCAAGCCCTTTCATTTCTCCCCTTATCCTTTTAAGAGCTCCGTTGCCTTTCATCTCGGCTCTGATAGAGCAAAAACTGTCAGCGTGTGCTTCAGGTCATGGGAGTGCCGTGTGTGTGTGTGTGTGTGTGTGTGTGTGTGTGTGTGTGCGTGTGTGTGTGTGTGGTACCGAGCCGGCCGTCCAGTCGCACAAACAGCTGGCAGATGCTGAAGGCGATGGTGGTGTGAGCCGGGATGACGATGGCCTTGTCTCGGCCTTTGGGGTTCCTGCCGTCGTCGATCTGAAACTGCAGGAACAGGAGGAACAAAAGAAAAGGTGCATTTTGGGGCGTAATAAGTTATAAATTAACATTGATTTGTATTCACGCGTTTACCCTCATGGTGGTGCCCCTCATGCCGGCGTGCACGGACAGGGAGCACTGCCGCGTGGTCCGGATGCTCTCCTCCACCACGCAGAGTACCGTGCGGCCGTTCTCCTTGGACTGCCGGACCAGGCAGTGGTCCAGGTCCACCTTCCTGGAAGACAGCGAGAAGGGCGCTAAAAAAAATAAAAATAAAACTCACATCGCCCTCCTGGACGTAGACCCTGTCCTGTATGTAGACCCTGACCTCTAGGTAGACCCTGACCTGTAGGTAGACCCTGTCCTGTACGTAGACCCTGTCCTGTAGTTAGACCCTGACCTATAGGTAGACCCTGTCCTGTAGTTAGACCCTGTCCTGTACGTAGACCCTGTCCTGTAGTTAGACCCTGACCTATAGGTAGACCCTGACCTGTGGAGGTAATCACTTATTCATCCGTACAAGGTAAACCTGTGTTCTCACGTTCCCTCAAGGAGATCAAAGGTCAAAGGTCAGGTATCAACTTAAAATGCAAAAGCTACATCTCTCTTTTCAAATAAAGATGAATAATTAATTAAAGCTGAGAAGTCTGCAGTGATCCTATGACGATGATAACGATGATGATGATGATGATGATGATGATGATGATGATGATGATGATGATGGTGAGGATGATGATGACCTGGAGTTGAGCTCTCGCAGTAAGGTGGGCACCTCCAGCTCGTGCTTGGTCACGATGCCGAACGAGGCCTTGACGGCCACGGAGTCCGAGCCGCTGATGTTGAAGCCCACGTCGTTGAGCAGGTGGTTCCCCAAGCGGCCCGTGAGGGCCACGTCAGATTTGTCCTCGTAGTTGAGGAGCTGGTAAGAAGACACACCTGTTGCACAGTAAAAGATCAAAGGAAGTCGGGTTTTATGCCCTTTTCATCTTCTATCACACTATAATTGGACTTTATGCAAATGTACATTTTATATCCACATGATGAGCTGGTATGAAGAAGTACAAATAAAGTAAAAAGCAGCTTTAACTGGGACAAATATTCCACAATGATCTCTCACTATTAATGACAGGCAGTCGGGGTTAGTAATAAAAACCTCTCGGCTAACGAGCTAACGTGCTAACTGAGTCACAGGCGCCAACATTAGAGTTAATGCACGATGATTTTACAGCGTTAACAATTAATTTATCCTTTCACACGATCAAAGAATATTGCATAACTTTCCAAAAATGTCCAAAGATACAACATTTTGGGGCAATGTGAATAAAATGCTGCAGAAGACAATAATGATAACAATAACTCCCTTTAAATAAGCTTTAATGCACATTAAACATGATCCTGTATTTCATCCGTGGAGCATTTAAAAACCTTTAAAGGGTTTCTTCCCTTTCTTTACCTGCGGTGATCTCCTTCTCCCCGACCAGGATGTCCTTCAGGGAGAAGGGCGTCGAGGCGTACTTGTTCTTCTTCCAGAAGTGCCTCCTCCTCTTCCTCGTGACCAGGCTGAGGGGCTGGTAGCGGTCGGCCTCGCTCAGGCTCGGCACGGGGATCAGCCGCCCGGTGTCCCCCACCTGCTTCACAAAGTTCTTGGTGGCTGCAGCGAACATGTTGGAGGGTCCAGGCCGGGGAGCTGCTGGCTGGTACCTGAACCTGTGAGGTGTTCAATAATGCAGGTGTGGTGTGTGTGTAAGGGAAGATGGGACACGGTGTGTGTCGACCTGCAGCTTCCTGTCACATGACCACACGAGGATCAGATAAAAAGATAAAACACATAGAATTAAATGACATGTGTTCATGTGTTCTGTAAGGTAAAGGTGTTTATTGTCAGTAAAAACATTAAGACGGGACTTTTCTAATTTAAATGTAAATAAAAAATAAAGCAAAAGTGAACAGGTGTCATGTAAATTAATATTTACCCTGGAGAGGAAACTATTTAAGGATTTCTTCTGACATACATTTCTCTAAAAGCCTTAAAAAAACTTTTTTTGTGACATCTAACGTGTTTTCATTGCAGTTATTTCTGTTCAGTGTGTGTGTGCATGTGTGTGTATCTCTGCTGATGTGGTTACACGGCTGTCTGGTCCATACCTCCAGAAATAGCCCGTATGTTTTTTAAACGCCACATGTAAGAAGCTGAGGTCAGCATTATTTCTCTGCGCGTCCCTCTCCCTTTAATTCCTCTCGACGTCCTGCAGCATCTTGGCAGCTGTACAATAAATCCTCATGTTTGCAGGATGATGGTCACAGACGTGGAAGGAGGTGGAGGTGGACTCCCTACATGACATCTCAAACTGACACTTGAGTGATAAACAGATCTTTCCTTCATTAAAACCTTTGAATGTGCAGAAGCTGAGGTCTCATCCGATTGGAGGAACCGTCCCGTCTGCTTGGCTTTCGGTCCCTCGTGGCCCTCTGGCTTCTTTAATGGGAAACCAGCCTGCTCTCATCTCACTTCCTGCCCCCCCCCAAAGCAAACAAGTGAAATCCACCTCGGCCCCCGATGAGCTGTGAGACTTCGGGAAAGCCCTCGGCAGCTGGACGCCTCTCGTTGAGAACGCAGTATTCTGCGTACAGGAACAGACACGGTGGTGGTTTTTGTTCCCCTTCCTCGGGGACGTCGGCTCGGGGGCCGCCGGTCGGCTCGGGCCGAGCGGAGCGCTGGAAAACACATCAGGTGAACGCAGCGCGCGCCTTGTAAACCGCTCAGGTGGACAAGAATGTCCAGAACAGATGATTCCCTTCGCTCTGACGCCCTGGCTGCATTGCGTGGGATTTTTACAAATCTTCATGTTCTCGGGATTAAACCGCGTTGGCCACTAGGGGGCAGCGCAACAAATCGTAAACACAATTCAGACACTTGCATTGGAACACAAACACACAATAAAAAGGGACTTCTTCTCTGAAATGGTCTCTCTCAGATACTTGTCTATTCACTTCCTTGTTCATCCATCATGTCACATAAGTTGTTGATAAAATAACACAACACATGTCTGTGGTTTAAGACTTTATTCTGGAGCCACTAAGCCTAAGTTTAGAAATCCTCAAAAGAAATCCTCAACTAGAAACTTATAAGTCTTATTTTTTCATAGTTATGGTTTTTCATCATGGACAAATTCCATCCCAGCCTTTAATTAGCTGCATCTTTCAAGGCGACTGGTAAGAGCCCCGAGGAAGAGGAGGAGGAAGAGGAGGAGGAGGAGGATAATTCAAGGAAAGAGGATGAGAGAGGAGGAGGAGAGTAGGAGAAGGAGGGAGGAGGCGAGGGGGGTAAAGAGGGAGCCTGTTTCACTTCGCAGTAATCGCTCATCCAGGAGCTCCACTCAGGGATATTTGGATTTTTCTGAATGCTGTAGCTTCGGGTTGGAGTCTCTCTCTCTCTCTCTCTCTCCGACCGGTCCGGCGTGCAGACATGGGCCCGTCGTTACGCTCAGGGATTACCGTCGGCCTGCTGCTCACCTTGGCTCAGGTGATCGCCGTGAGCTGCCAAGAAGACGCCGTGAAAGGTAAGTGACGAGGCCCGGACTGTGGAGCTGATTAGTTAATGACAGATTCATGCAAAATACACTTTATGCTTGTATAAAGCTGCTTAAGGCCGAATAGATCATGTTCCCTCTTTTGATTGACGAGCCCGGTGGAAACATTTACCGCCGTGTCTGTTTTTTGTTTTCATGAATGTTGTCTTCCCCATGAGGCTCTAGTTTTACGTTCTAAGTGGTTTGGGAGGTTTTCCGATCTCGTGCTTATTTTTGTGTTTTAAATTGGGCTGCTCTGGCCTCCCAGCCGCCCGGACCACACTGGCCCTGTGGTTTGGGAACTAAAGGTTAACATCACACCCACCAGCCAGAGAGGCTTAATTAGAAGTGATGACTAAGAGAGAAAAGTTTTCACGATCATATCGAAGCTGAAAGGACCGACACAACATCTCCGAATGAAGGTCTCAAAGATACGGTCTAAAAAAAATGTTTCCCCCCCCTCCATCCTCCTCCATCCTCCTCCTCCATCCTCCTCCTCCATCCTCCTCCATCCTCCCCTCCATCCTCCCCTCCATAGGCTGCAGGACTATTTCGGTGCTGAATGATGGGGTTTTGAGTGCCACGGCTATAATGATGTGGCCTTGCAGATGGGACGGACAAAAGCAGGCCACTAATTTTGGTCGGACATCGGGCCAAAGACACACCCAGAGAGAGAGAGAGAGAGAGAGGGAGAGAGAGAGAGAGAGAGGCAGGGGATGCTGGATATGAAATATGCATCCACCTCCACTAGAGCTGGAGGAGGAGGAGGAAGGACTTTACTTAGAGGTGTTTAGTCTGAAGCTGTTTCTAACCCGTGAACCAGAGCAAAGGTCAACTCTAGAAAGGTCTCCATGGTCCTTTATGCTAAGCTATGCTAAACTGTTACTTTAACTTCAATATGTTAGCTTCTAGGTAAACAGAGCGTATCTTTATGGGCTTGTTGCCCTTTAAGATGAAGCTTCATCTGCCAGTTAATCAATCCATTCAGACATCAAGCGAAGATCAGAGGAACGCATTTAAAATAAGCAGAAATATGAGTTTTCTACTCGTGAATTATCTCCAAACCTCTCGGTGAAGAGCTTTTTAACTTGAGGATCACCTTCAAGAACTCAGAAATCAACTCATGTTAAGCTGAATTCAGATTTCTGTTTGCTGTTCTTGGCTTTGTGCACGCAAATTGTTTAAAAGAACTCTAAATGGGAGCGATTAATTGGGAAATTACAGCAGTGGAATCTGGCTCCACAGCTGTGGTCTAATGAATGTATTGTGTGTGTGTGTGTGTGTGTGTGTGTGTGTGTGTGTGTGTGTGAGTGTGTGTGAGTGTGTGTGACTGAACGTTCCTCCTCAAATAGTCTCAGAAAGCAACTCTCCTACATGATGGAAACACGATTTAATGACTTCCTCAGTTCCCTGGATTGGACAATTAAGATAAAGAAGATGAAAATAGCATATTAATCATCTAGTGGAGTCCTGGCTTGGGAACCACCGGCCAAGGTGCAGTTTATGTGGGCAGAATATTGTGTAATAATAAACCTGAGTTCAGGAGGTCTGTGCGTCTGTAAACCACAGGGTTCCCACTTTAAAAAGAAACCCACAGTTAGTCACCATAATTGCCGTCGTGCTGCACATCTGAGCGTAATCACATTTAAACGCTTATAGAAAGTATAGTTTTTGATTATTATACTTCATTTCTGAACACGCTGCACAACTCGGCCCGAAGCGAAGCTCCGGGAGCCGGCGTGCTCGCTGCTCGCTGCAGCCTGCCAGGCGCTCCTCGGGCCGGCGGGAGGCCTCGGGTGTGGCACCTCGGGGCTCGCCCAAATAAAGACGCGACCGCAAGTTGTAGCCGAGCCAAACGTAAAATACAGCCGCTGTGGTTTGGCCCTGAAATAACTCCAGCTCTTTGAGGAGCAGCCTCCCTCCTCGCGGGGAGAGGCTCCACCACATAATCAGCACTTAGGACGTCCCGGAGCGGCGGATTAAAATACACTCTCGGCGCTCGGAGCAGGTGGCCATTTTTTTCTTCTTTTTCTTTTCTTAGTTTGGCACTTTTTCCTGATACTTTTCTTTTTATTCTTTTCCTGCGTTGTAAAAGAAATACACTGCAATTTTGAAAAAATAAAAACATTATTTTATTTGATTAAATGGCCTTTAGTGCTGCAACTAACAATTATATTAATTCCTTCAGAAACAACATCACAACAAAGGATCTTTAATCCTCTTTTTAATATTTTAACCCGGTAAAACGTTTTGTAATTGTTCAAGTATTCTTTTCTTCTTGATGTCATTTTAAATGTATAAAACAACTTAATACATCAAAGGACTTTATACACATTTGACTTCTTTACCTCAGGGTGAGATTTAATGAAATATAATGTGCCAAACTGTCAGCTTCAGGTGGAGACATTAGGAAGATCACACATCCACACACACACACACACACACACACACACACACACACACACACACACACACACACACACACACACACACACACACACACACACACACACGCATTCACACACACGCACACACACACATTCACACACACATTCACACACACATTCACACACTCATTCACAGCCCTGAGGTGTGACTAGACCACAGTCTAGTCACTGGCTGCTGATCGTCGGTGCCTTGCTCAAGTGCAGTCTGTCTGCCATATAATTATAACAGTAATACATAGTTTGGAACTATATTTCTATACATCATGTCTTTCAGATTCAACCTACTGTTTGGCAACCTGTGATAATATTTCCCATCATGCAACTCAGTGACATCCTTTCATTCGGCCTCCAGGCTGAGTGAAGCTCACGTGACTATGAACCCCCCTGATGCCTAGAATCTGTGGAATCTCCCTTTAAGACTGCTGGGTCATAATTATGAGGCGTTCAGGGACATGAATTCATGCCTGTTGCTGGTTTTTATTGCATTGTTTAGTAATGAGTGCAGCCTGCTGGCTCGGAGGGGAACTGCAGTTACATTAGCTTGTTATGGTATTGAGGTATGTCCTTAAAGATGTGTGTGTTTAATTGTATGTTATTAAATCAAACAATAGCATAAACAATACTATGTTTAGGGAGTGGTGGCCTTGTTGCACCACCTTTTCCAACATGCATCTTCTGCTGTGTTATTTAAAAAATGGGGTGTATGAATGGGTGAATGACGGCATTTGATTGGTCGGAAGACTAAAACAAGTACAGGTCCATTTGGCATCATATTAGTTCAACCTTATCTAATTAGCCAGAATAAGTGAAACACTTGTAGAAAAAGACATTTACACATTTTAAAGTGTTTTAAATGATGACAGAAATAATCAGAAATAATAAACAGGTTACAAATATCTATTTATCTTTACTTTATACAACTGAACGTCATGTGTTGACTCAGGAAGCGCGGCTGTAGATAAATAGTGGGTGTTGTAATGAGCAGGACTACCACACCAGTAGGTGACCTACTGGTCCTCCGTGGTCCCAGTGTTACACAAGTGTTCCCCTTTTTGTGTTTATAGTTATTTTATTTGTTTTTTGGGCAATTACAGAGCCCTGATGGGTTTAAACCTCTGGAGAAGTTTGAAAAGAGGAAAGTGACTCTACGCGTCTCAGAGATTTGCCAAATGTGTGGAGTAATTATAATGAAAGATTTGTTCTTGATGTCCTGGTGGGTTTTATGCACGTGCCCTATAGTTAAGGGAAATCGCACATGTCTATTTTGCCCCATGAGGAAAGGGCATCACCCACAATATGGATTAAAACAACATAACTGGTTATGCATATTTAATGTGGGTCTGCATGGTGTATTCATATCCACCTTTACAAATCCATCTTTGCTTTATTTAGGTGGACATTTTCTGTGGTTTTAAAATAGAAGAGACTTGAATAATCCCTTTGCACTCATCTTTTGGAGAAAAGCTATAAATAGCATGCATAATAAACTTTTAAACCATCTATCAGCTGAGAAAGAGGAAAGAGGGACCTCTGGACCTGCTGTCCGTTGCTGTTGTCCGTTGTTGTTCATTGTACTCTAAATGCACTTTCGATGACAGTAATTAACAAATTGTTGGTTCTTTACGCCTCTTTGTGAGTTGCTTTCCATTTCATCCATATTGAGTGTGGATGACAAAGATGCTTTCTCGACAAAGATGCACTTTTTAAAGTCCGTACGTGCACAGTTTTAAAGTTTTAAAGATACACGTCACCTGTCTAAGATTAGTCGTCTGCACATGGATTTTTTCTTTTGACAGACAAAAAAAATAACAAAAATATCTCATCAGAGAGGCTTTAATAGACATGGATACTTCTTCCATGGCATTAAAATGAGTATGCTGCTGGTAAAAGATGAAAACACCACTCTAACTAGACAACATGGGGTCAGTCTTCTCATAATTCTTTGCAAGAAATCAAAAGAAAAGCATAAGTTGTTGAACTTGACTTTTAAATTTAGGATGCTAATTCCACGTCTCTGTGTCCTCTGTTGTCATGAAGACAACTGCACAGAAAATGGAACCGTCTACGCCCACAACGACATGTGGAACCCGGAGCCGTGCCGGATCTGCGCGTGCGTTGCGGGGACCGCCGTGTGCGAGGACGTGGTTTGCGAGGACCTCGGCGCCTGTGAGGAAACGGTGACCCCCGAGGGCGAGTGCTGCCCGGTGTGCTTGACTGCAGCTCCGTCCTCAGCCCCCGCAGCAGGTAAAGGTGTTCGCATTCCCGCCGCCTTGTCGTATTCGGCGCAAGCTCCTTTTTAAAAATGTCCGTCCTCCAGATGAGAAGGAAAGCTGCTCGGTGGATGGCGAGGTCCACCGGCACGACGACATCTGGAAGCCGGAGGTGTGTCGCGTGTGCGCGTGCGACAACGGCGTGGCCGTGTGCGACCAGCTGCAGTGTGAGCTGCTGCTCGGCTGCGAGAAGCAGGTCACGCCCGAGGGGGAGTGCTGCCCCGTGTGCGAGAGCTTCGCCAGCGCCAGGAGGACGACAGGTGAGACCAGCCGACCAATCAGAATCAAGGGTTCAGAGGAATCGGACTTCGGTTTTGGCGCCTAACAATAAACACGGTGCATAAGATATAATTACTGTGAAATGTGAAATATATATAAGATGTGTCTTTAAAGTGTCTGATTTTAGAAATAATGGGGAAGTGCATGACTTTTAGAGGGCGTTAAGACTTAAGAATCATAAAGTTTAATAGAAAAACGTAATCTTTCATGCAAAATTACATGCATTATTTAGGCTAGGAAAAGTATACTTGCAGACAACGATGATGAATAAAAATGTAAATAACTTTCTTTTGTATATGTTTTTCCAAAAGAAATGATGACCTTCAAGGTAAGTCGTGGTTCATTCAAAATATTATATTATATATATATATATATTTAAAAGAAAATATCACCTGTATTGTAAGTTTTAAATATTTTTCATTTATAGGGAGAGAAAGGGGAACCAGGCGATATCCCATATGTACGTAATCTTACAATGATGTGTGTACATGCAATTACATTTTACATATATATATATATATATATATATATATATATATATATATATATATATATTTCTGCCTCTAATCAAACGTTTAAATGTTCTTTCTTGTTGCTCTCAGGTGGTAGGACTCCCTGGACCTTCAGGGCCTGCGGTGTGTGATTATTCTCTCTCTGTTATTTTGGTTTTTAACTGATAATAGAAGATAAAATGCAAAAAAATAATATTAAGAATTGATGACAGAAGGATTGTTTTTGAACGATCTCTTTTCACGGAGCTCGACACTAGAGGGCGCCAGCATGTCTTCATCGTGCTTATGATTGAAAACAGGATATTAATATGAAGTCATAACTGCAGTGATGTTGGTCAACATGCTTTCTAGGAAAGCCAAAGAAATGAAGCTGCGTGTAAAGACTCCGATTGCGCAATGATGTACATAGCTAACAGCGGTCTGCAGACATCATTACATGTATATCTGATACTTGTGCTTCTGGTGCAGGGGCCTCCAGGAACTCACGGAAAAACTGGAAAGACAGGCTTCAAAGGCCGAAGGGTCAGTCCAAATCTACAAGTTAATCTGCTCATGCAAGCTTTTATTACAAAAACATCTGTATTTAATAAATCTTCGCTGTTCCCCCTGCAGGGATTAACGGGGCCTCAGGGATTCGACGGAGAGCCCGGCGTGCCAGGAAACCCCGGACGGCCTGGACCCGCGGGCCACCCCACGCACCCCGGGGTCAGTCCGTCTCTGAGTTTTCACATCGACTTTGTCTTTGACATTTTCTTTTGCTTACCATTTCTCTTTCCTCCCAAAAAGGGCAACCTGGTGGCGCAGATAGCCGGCGGCTTCGGGGAGAAGGCCTCCGGTCTGGCTGGGATGGTGACGGGCACCGGCGTGAGTGCTGCGCGGCGCCGGAGGAGTCGACCACGATGCTTAGACACGGAGATGTAACCCGCGCTGTGTGAAATGTGTTTATTTCAGGGGGAACCAGGACCACGTGGACCTTCAGGGATGAATGGACCACAAGTACGTTTTCTCCTCCAGGCAAAGATGTAATGAACACGTGTGTGAGTCTCGATGTAGGAACACTCTCCATCCTCTCTGTTTAGGGTCCATCAGGGGCTCAGGGGTATCCAGGGGAGGCTGGGGACCCGGGACCAATGGTAGGAACCTCTCTGCCTCTTCGTATATCATATTTTATATATTTTAAGTATCTAAACTTGTCTCTGAACCTGCAGTACGAGATCTAAATGTAACTGTGCTGAAGAAAAACGGTGTTCCTGAGTGCGTGTGTGTGTTCACAGGGGGAACCGGGTCACCGAGGACAAGACGGGCCTGTTGGGAAAACCGGACCTGATGTGAGTGGAGCGTACATCATCAGTGGTTATTCATCAGTTTTTATCTTTTATTAATTACTTTGGGGTTTCCTGCTCAGGGAGAGGCTGGAGCTGCAGGTGCTGCCGGAGAAACCGGATTACCCGGATCTTTGGTAAGTCCAGTCCTCCATCATGATATAATAAATAAAATGATATATATAACTTTATTTATGATCTAAACTTTCTTTGCAAAGAGTGTGTGTTGATTATTTCTTTCAATTCAGGGAGTGAGAGGATTCCCAGGACTTCCTGGTCATCCTGGACTGAAGGGCCACAAGGTGATATCATCCACACCTCTACTCACTGTGTCCATTAATGTCAGAGACGTCTCAGACTTATTACATCATCGTTGTTTTTAATCTCTGCAACAGGGAACTGGCGGTATTTCTGGGCCAAAAGGACAATCTGGAGCGCTCGGAACTAAGGTAGGAAGTCGTGCGCCTTCGATGTGGAAGTCCACTCAGAGTTGATGGTGAATGTAAACCATTAAAGCAAAAGCTTGGGTTCTTCGGCAGAGCCTACATGTCCCAGGATGCATTGCATATGTCATATCGAGCCGGATTTAAATACGTCTTTCACCCCTTCCTCGTGTGCTTCAGGGTAAATCTGGTACTCCGGGTGTGATGGGCGCTCCAGGCCCACTGGTAGGTATCACAGCACAGAGCATCCCACACAGCTGGCCGCCACACAGACGCTGAGTCACTGTCTCTCGTTTCAGGGCCCGTCGGGCATGCAGGGAGAACGAGGCCGAGCCGGACCCACCGGTCCTCTGGTGAGAGAACACCAAACATCTGGAGAACTGTGAGGTGCTGCTGGAGGGTTGGGATAGAGCTGGAGGGTTGAGATAGAGCTGGAGGGTTGAGATGGAGCTGGAGGGTTGAGATGGAGCTGGAGGGTTGAGATAGAGCTGGAGGGTTGAGGTGGAGCTGGAGGGTTGAGATGGAGCTGGAGGGTTGAGATAGAGCTGGAGGGTTGAGATGGAGCTGGAGGGTTGAGATGGAGCTGGAGGGTTGAGATGGAGCTGGAGGGTTGAGATGGAGCTGGAGGGTTGAGATGGAGCTGGAGGGTTGAGATAGAGCTGGAGGGTTGAGATGGAGCTGGAGGGTTGAGGTGGAGCTGGAGGGTTGAGATGGAGCTGGAGGGTTGAGGTGGAGCTGGAGGGTTGAGATGGAGCTGGAGGGTTGAGATGGAGCTGGAGGGTTGAGATGGAGCTGGAGGGTTGAGGTGGAGCTGGAGGGTTGAGATGGTGCTGGAGGGTTGAGGTGGTGCTGGAGGGTTGAGATGGTGCTGGAGGGTTGAGATGGTGCTGGAGGGTTGAGATGGTGCTGGAGGGTTGAGATGGAGCTGGAGGGTTGAGGTGGTGTTGGAGGGTTGAGATGGTGCTGGAGTGGTGCTGGAGGGTTGAGGTGGTGCTGGAGGGTTGAGATGGAGCTGGAGGGTTGAGGTGTTGGAGGGTTGAGGTGGTGCTGGAGGGTTGAGATGGAGCTGGAGGGTTGAGGTGGAGCTGGAGGGTTGAGGTGGAGCTGGAGGGTTGAGGTGGAGCTGGAGTGTTGAGTAACTCTCTTTCTCTTTCAGGGGAAACGTGGAGAAAGCGGCCATGTTGGCAAACCCGGGCCTCTGGTAAGGACTCATATCATATTTTGTTGTTATTTATTCCACGATAAAAGTGTTGACTGTTTAACAACATGTCCTTTCACGACAGGGTCCAATCGGAATCGCCGGAGTTGTAGGATTTCCCGGAAACTCAGGAATGAAGGTGATACGCTCTTTCCAGAAGTTTTCAGCCTTTATTTAGGGAAACTATTATGCTCACTGAACATAACGTTGACGTTCTTTCGTGTTAAACTCTCATTAACTCTGAATCTGGACACGTTGGGCCGCAGGGTGAAGCAGGACCGTCCGGGGTCAGAGGGGGTCCAGGACAGCAGGGTCCCAGAGGGGACGGGGGCCACGTGGGCCCAGTTGGACCGTCGGGCCTGCAGGTGTGCTACAAAGTCATTGTTGGCGTTCCACATCTAAACGCAGAGTGAGCGCACGCCGCTGGTCTGACCTCGTGTTTTTGAACAGGGCGCTCCAGGACCTGACGGAGCCCCCGGCAGCCGTGGATCAGGAGTGAGTATCCAACACAAGAAACACACGTGTGTCTGTAAATCTGTTCTTCAACTCAAATCTGCATCCCTCTCCTCCTCAGGGTCTCGCAGGCCTCCAGGGCCCAGCAGGGCTGTTGGGGCAACCCGGCCCCCCCGGCCCCCAGGGGACCACAGGAACCAGCGGACCCAAGGGCCAACTGGTACCGACTCCAGTTGCCTCTGAGAGTCTTTGACGAGTCAGACGACGTTCTGACCTCGGCTTGTCTCATCCTCTGCAGGGAGAAGCCGGACTGTTTGGATTCAAAGGAGACGCTGGCTTCAAGGGAGAGAGAGTGAGCAAAGTTATTGTTATGTTGTTATTTATGGATGAGTCCGATGGTCGATTGGCTGACGATGGGTTGCTGTGTTCAGGGTGACCACGGTATCCCAGGTCCATTGGGCCCGATGGGAGATGAGGGGAAACGTGGACTCCGGGGGGATGCTGGGTCCTCCGGTCCTCCAGGAGCTCAAGGAGAGTCGGTCAGTCCACTTCTACTTCCTGTTTATTGACAGTCCTTTGAGGAGAGGACCTCTGGGCCGGAGCTGAATCTGCTGTTTTCTTGTCTTATAGGGCGCTCCAGGAAACAGAGGTTTCCCAGGTGGAGATGGTCTCCCCGGACACAAGGCGAGGCGCTGGACATGCACGTCATTTGATAATGTGTTAGTTGTGATTACTCCAGACCGTGACGTGTGTTTCTGTGCTTCTGAACCAACCAGGGAGCCGTGGGCGAGAGAGGCGTGGCCGGCTCAACCGGCGCCAAAGGGTTATCTGGAGATCTGGGCCGTAATGGAGAGTCGGGCCTCACGGGAGCTCGGGTACAGCAGACATGTCATTTAGACAGGCAGTCAGAGCAACTTCACATCGGGAGAAAAGAAAATCTTTTATTTGCTGACCTCCAATGTTTTAACCATTTAAAAAAAATATATAGAGTTAGCATATTTTTTTTATATATTTTAATATATTTTAGATACATATTATATATATATTTAATAAATAAATATTTATATATATATATATTATTTAATATATATATATATATATATATATATATATATATATATATATATATATATATATATATATATATATATATTGGGGTTTAACCTTTGAACCTGCTGCAGAAAAAAGGGTAAAATATAGTAAACATCAGGAATATTCTTCTCCGTCTAGAGTACTGTACAATATTCATAGCATAGAAACGTCACAGAATGAGACGCAGCTTGTGTGTGATGTCACAGGGTCTGTCGGGACTTCTCGGCGCCCAGGGATCGGAGGGAAAGCAAGGCCCGATGGTACGATAACTCATGCTCACCGACACTCTATCACATAATAATGACTCCGGACCGATGATATTAACGTTTACTTTGGTTCATCCAGGGCTCGGCTGGAGACGACGGCAAACAGGGGCCCAGTGGGTCGGCGGGGGGCCGAGGGTCAGCGGGTCAGATGGGCCTGCCGGGACCGAAAGGCTTCTCTGTCAGTACTTATTGCATATTGTATATATTATATTACTATATCATATATATTAAATATGTGTAGTCAGATATCTTCTGCAGCAACAGGTGACGGTGACCTCTGTGCCTCTTGGTTTTCAGGGTGATGCCGGGAAGATGGGAGAAGCTGGCAGCTCCGGGTCTCCAGGTCAAAGGGCAAGTTTCTTTCATATTGATAGTATTGATAGTATACTGTATTCATGCTTCACAGTGAATCATAAACACGTCGGTCCTATCCTGATAGAGGCTGTCGCTCTTCTAGGGGGTGAATGGAAAAGATGGAGAGGAGGGCGCCGCCGGTCCAGCCGGTCCAGCTGTAAGCATCCAACGCGTCCGACATCCTGGTAATCATAACTCACCATGATGTTGAGATGATTTATTTGTATTTTATTTTCTTCAGGGTCTCACAGGGAAGAGGGGGGAGCACGGGCCACAGGGACTGCATGGTTTCCAGGTACACTGCACCTCATCATAATTTAAATACAATACATTTATTGAGTATGCAAATCTAAATATTGTTATGAGCATTAAATATGAAAAATGTTGGTGTTTATTAGGGTTTGCCAGGAGTACCAGGACCACCCGGAGAGTCGGGAAAACCAGGTGTTGAGGTACACACCCAAAAAATGAAGCTTTTTAAAAGAGATTGTAGTTAAAAACACTTTTATTTAGAAGCTCTTCCTACACTATTTATTTATTCCCAGGGTCTTGCTGGAGAAGGCGGTGCTAGCGGGGGAACCGGACTCAGGGTGAGTCCATCGCTCTCATCCCAGAACCACTCGTCTTCCAGTTATTTCATACACGGGGGATTGTTGCGTAACTTTATCGCTCTCTCAGGGCGAACGAGGACCTCCAGGAGAGAGAGGTGGCATCGGGTCCAACGGGCTGCAGGGATCTAAAGGGAGTCCAGGTGGACCAGGACCAGACGGGTCAAAGGTAGCGTAACCCTCAAGATGCTGACTCGTTGCTAGGCGACCAGCTCTAACGGAGCTGCCTGGTCCATTTCAGGGTGGTACCGGTTCTAAGGGCGCTGCAGGAGAGGGAGGTGGTCCAGGACTTATGGGGATGTCCGGAGAGAGAGGTATATCCGGACCTTCAGGCCCCAAGGGAGATGCAGTAAGTCAAACATTAGAGACACCGTCTCCCCCACCGACTTGAGCCCCGGTGGAGGAGATGGACCTGAGGCTGCTTTCTTCTACAGGGCTCGTCTGGAGGAGTCGGACTGGAGGGGAACGCCGGCGCTGACGGTGCTCGGGTGAGTCCATGGACCGGAAACAAACCCGCCAGTGGCCGATGATCTGAAACTCGGGTTTCTTACGCGTAATCGTTGTATTTCATTGCATTAAAAGGGACTTTCTGGTTCTGTGGGACCTGCTGGTTCTAGCGGACCCAATGGAGAGAAGGTGAGCAAATAATAATGAGTGTCAGGTATTTAGGACCTTAAATGAGTAATATGACTTATGGAATAAAATCCTTTCATTAACTCGTTCCTTTTACTCAGGGTGAAACGGGCCCGTCCGGACCTGCAGGACGCCGAGGCACCCGAGGAATCGCTGTCAGTACAACTCCAGACTTTACAACTGACATTGAACTGACGAGAACTGTCCTTTGCATGACTTCCGTTTCTTCTTGATGAAGTGTGTATTTCTGTGTATTTCTGTGTATTCGTGTTAACAGGGTTCTACTGGTTCCACCGGTCCCGCCGGCGCCGTTGGCTTCCCCGGATCCGCTGTAAGTGGCAGGGCACTCGCCTCCCAAATATACAGACGAATGAACCAAGAAAAGGTGTGATTGATTTCCTGCTTCTGTCAAAAGGGTCCCGATGGTCAACCTGGGGTCAAAGGTGACGCAGGGGAGGGCGGACTGAAGGGAGAGGGAGGAGCTCCAGGACCACCGGGGATGGCTGGGAAGTCAGGAGGACAGGTAAACACATCGAACTATAAAACTGGGAAAGAAAATGGTCCGACAACATGTCTACATGCTACTTGTGTGTGTGTGTGTGTGTGTGTGTGTGTGTGTGTGTGTGTGTCTAGGGCCCTGTTGGTGTGACGGGCCTGAAAGGTGGCAGAGGGACCCTGGGGGCCACGGTGAGCTCGACTCCATCTTTAGTTTCTTTGTTTTCTAACTCTAGCGTGGTGGATAAACAGTCTTTATGTTATTCCCATGAGAGTGCATCTTATTGGGAGTGTGTTCTTCCCACAGGGCTCGACTGGTTTTCCTGGACTGCCCGGAAGAATTGGACCAGCTGGCTCTAATGTGAGTTAGTTGGTTCTAAAAAGTGGATTCATAAAGTGACAGTTGCTTTTCCTGGACTCTGGACTGAGGTTTGTGCGTGTTTCAGGGTGCTGTTGGGCCAGAGGGGCCAATAGGAGCTCCAGGAAAGTCGGGACCTGCCGGGGTCATCGGGGATAACGGATCTCAGGGACGTCAAGGAGAGAGCGGAGCTTCAGGACCACCGGGCAGCGCCGGAGAGAAGGGAGACTCTGGAGAGGACGGTCCTGGGGTAAGACCTTCATCTTCTGAGCGGTACAGTGCTCTAGCAGTACGCTAACACACCCTGAGACGCTTCAATGGCTTCTCTGCTCTTGTGTTTTCTCCACCAGGGTCCGGATGGACCTCTGGGACCTGCTGGCGCCGCAGGGCAGCGAGGCATTGTGGGTCAGCCTGGACTCAGAGGGGAGGCGGGCTTACTGGGGATGCCCGGTCCTGCTGTGAGGATCCGCCGTTCTTTGCACAAAGCCACTCACATTACGCCTTGTGTTGATTGATTCATTAATGGATTGACCCCTCAGGGCCCACCTGGGAAAGCCGGAGCGTCTGGAGTCCAGGGCGGCACGGGGCCCGCCGGTGGAGTCGGTCCATCGGGAGCCAAAGGGCCAAGAGGAGACGCCGGCCCTGTGGTGTGTGAAGTTTCTACCTCACTCATGAACCGCCAGTGGAACATAGAGTTAGATGATATAGTAGAACTTGGCCTCTTGAGGACTTTATTGTGTCATTGTCTTTATTCAGGGTATCGCTGGAGCAGACGGGCCTCCAGGGACGGACGGCCTCATCGGGGCCAGGGTAAGATCTTTAGTGGACCGGATGTTCTGATGCTACCATGCGTACGGCGGCATGTTCTGACCGGCGGGTCTTTGCAGGGCGATCGGGGTAATGCTGGTCCAGAGGGTCTGGCTGGTACTTCAGGGTCTGCAGGAAGCGAGGGTTCTGTGGGGATGACGGGCAGTCCAGGACAAAGGGGCGAGACAGTGAGTTTCTCAAATAACCAAATGCTACATCTGTCAATCACATATCAATAGCTCTGTTGACTGATTGCTTGTTTTGAGTTTAGGGTGCAACAGGATCTTCTGGACCCCAAGGAGCAACTGGAGTACGGGGGAAAGTGGTAAGCATGAGAATGTTTGACCTTGTGGATCCCCCAAAACGTCAACTTAGAACTTTAGGAGTGAAACAATGTTTTCTCCTTCTGCGTCTGACTTCAGGGCCCTCAAGGACCACAGGGAGAAAAAGGATCAGTTGGAGACCTAGGAGATAGGGGACAGAAAGGACACAGAGGATTCACCGGGCTCGACGGTTTGCCAGGAACAACTGTAAGTAAAGTCATTGAAACACTTTTCGTCTTCGATACTTCACTCTCAACCAGCGGTCAGCTGGTACCGAAAGTTTAAAACGACTAGATGACCTTCTTTATTTCAGGGCGCCACAGGCGACGCAGGGGCGACAGGTATCGTTGGACCAGCTGGTCCGAGGGTGAGTGTACAACAGAACCCGTGAAGCTCCGTCTTACCAAACGGCGTTAATGACTCACTTTTGTATCGTACAGGGTCCTCAAGGAGTATCCGGTCCTCCAGGAAACGAAGGAAACATCGGTCAGCCAGGACCGATGGGCGCTCCTGGAAGCAGAGGGTCCGGCGGGGACATCGGTGCACAGGTGACACAAGATGGCCTCCATCGTTCCATGTGACAAACAATCCACTTCTTCATTGCTGTTGAGAAATCCCGTCGAGGGTTAGTTCCCACCGCGAGACGGGAAACTCATCTTTATCATTTTCCTCGTCAGGGTCCACCTGGAGATGCAGGACCGTCTGGCGCTCCAGGCCCCCCCGGCCCTTCCACCGCGGGTATGCAGGACCTCTTCGGCGCCGCTTACGATTACGAGGGGATCCGCCACGCCGAGGTGTTCTTAGAGGACGATGTGGCTGCCGAGCCTCCTCATCTTCCGGAGTTCAATCGAGATGAAGCCCTCCCCAATAAGAAGTCGGCCGCCCTGCGCGCGGACACTGGAATCCACGCCACGCTGAAGACCCTCAGCGGACATCTGCAAAACCTCCGCAGTCCGGATGGGAGCCAGCTGAACCCTGGGAAAACCTGCCAGGACATCAAGCAGTGCTACCCCGGGAAGACGAGCGGTGAGGCTCCTGTTTGCCGCTATCTATGTTTAGACCAGCACCCCATATGTACTCTGACTCATCAATGTACCCTTTGATTCAGGCGACTACTGGATTGATCCAAATCAAGGAAGCACGAAAGATGCTATCAAGGTCTTCTGCAATATGGACAATGGTGAAACTTGCATCTCTGCCAACCCGGCCAACATTCCCCGCAAAGCCTGGTGGACCAAATCCAGTCCCAAGGCCAACAAACCCATCTGGTTTGAAGCAGACATGAACGGTGGAACCAAAGTAAGAAATCCATCGAAAAATATGCATTTCACTCCTTCGGAATCTGTTGTGTCTTTGGTAAAAGGAATCCGGTAATCACGTCACGCTGTCATCCGATTTCAGTTCCACTACGGAAACGGCGAGGAGCGGTCCAACGTGGTGGCGGTGCAGATGAAGCTGTTGCAGCTTCTGTCCAAGGAGTCGCACCAGAACATCACGTACCACTGCAGGAACAGCGTGGCCTACAAAGACGAGAGGAACGCCAACCTGAAGAAGGCTCTGGTGCTCCGAGGCGCCAACGGCCAGGAGCTGAGAGCCCAAGGGAACGCTCGCCTCCGGTACACCGTCATCGAGGACGGCTGCACGGTGAGTCTCGATTTCACAGACGTGACCCGACAAGATGGGAAGATCCTTTTTTTTCTGATTCACACGTCTTTCTCGTCCCCCTCAGAAATCAAACGGCGAGTGGGGCTCGACGGTGATCGAGTTCAGGACTCAAACTTCCGCCCGGCTGCCCATCGTGGATGTGGCTCCCATGGATGTCGGTAAACCGGATCAGGAGTTTGGCCTGGACATCGGCCCTGTGTGCTTCTCATAAGTAAACAAACACAAGATGGACAGAAACGGCCTTTTTTTAGAGAAGCAACGTCATCACCAGTAAATTAGAGTGTGTACAAGTCGATGGAGGTTGGGTTCTTCTACACGTGGCTGCGTTTCCCCCAAAAAAGCTGTTGAAGTACGGCGTGCTTTGCAGCGTGACCGGCAGGACGCTGACGTAATTTATTCACCTTGTCAATAAATGTATCTATGGGGAAAAGCATGTAGAATAAAGAATAAAGTCTGAGGCGCTGACATGAAACCTAAGAAGAGTTTAGATGGATTGTAAAGTTGCATAAACTAGAGGAAAAAAAGGCAATAATATAAAAGCTAAAAAGAGATGTTGCATCAGAGCAGATTACATTATTATTATTATTATTATTATTATTATTATTATTATTATTATTATTATTATTATTATTATAAGCAATCCAACCTTTTTATTTGGCTTTTTTTTTTCTCTAGTAAATGGACGTCATGGGGCCTGGATATGGCAAGAGTTAAATATAGCAATGACTGTATTTCTTCATTTTAATGCAATAAAAACATTTAAAGTCATGCTTAAACCTAAATTATTAAGTTATGTGCAGGAACAGATTTACTCGTTCAACAGAAAACCTTTGCATCTCCTTTTAAAAACCCCAACTGTAAATGCAACATATGACTGTAAATTGCAAATTGTTTGTTGTTGGAATAAATGTGGAATAAATGTCTTTCTCTGGAATGACCAAAGCCTAAAAAAGAGTAATAAATCCCCTCCCACCACCCCTTAGATGTGACACTAAACCATCTCACCACTAGAGGGAGACTAAGACTTTCTACACAGTCTTAACTAAAATCTGATTTAACCGGACATCCCAGGTGGAAAGGTTCCTTCACTAGATGGACTTTTAGATGAAACACCAGTGAACCAATACATCTATGCATACAAAAAGCAGACGTGGATTATGCTGCACCCACTCTGCAAGACTGCTTATTTCTAATATAACGACACAACTGGCTGACTGAAGTCTGCCTGTATGGGTGTATGATCAAAAGAGAGAGAGAGAGAGGGAGAGAGAGGGAGAGAGAAGGCGTCCTTACAGGAAGAAAAGGAGTCAAAGTTCATGCAGCACATGTTTCTGGGTCGACCTCTCTCGGTGAAAGACGTGACACTCTCAGCGTTTCCTGCCGCCCGGGCTCTCCACATCTGTCGATGGTGGCGGTCATTTTTAGCCGCGGCTGCTATTTTCATTTTTAAAGCGTGGAAAAATATTGAGCTGAGCAGGTTAGAAGTTGTGGTTTCTGAGAGCTCGATGGGACAGTTTGTTCTTTGGTGTTCGTCAATGATATGTTCACAGGAAATAAAGAATAAAAGCAAAAGACTACATAAGGTCAGGGCCAGAGGAAGAGAAACCACACGAATGTTATTGCGTTTTTGTATTTATTCATACAGGCATTCATTCGTATCACTTTCATGGCCCTCCCTACACAGACTACCTTATTCTACTCAGTTTTTAGTATTGACCTGTTTAAACCTTGTTTTGTTGTTATTATGGGATTTTTGGAATATCATTTAAGTCAACATTACATTAATTAATTTATACACAACTAAATAAATAAATGTGTAAATAAACCGATGAAATGAGAAAACGTATATCATTCAATAAACCCCCAAAATAATTAAATATTATTAGAAATACACACTTATTTATTTCAGGCTATATTTCATATGCATTTATATTTTTATTTATGTATTTTTTTAAATGTTCCATGTCATTAGTCGTGCGGGTATTTCAACCAGATGATGGCGCACAATGAAAGGTCAGGGGGGGTCACCAAAGTTATTATTGTATACATGAGCCACATTGCCCTCTCTCGCCCTCTCTCTCCTCTTTCATCTCCTCCTCTCGCTCGCACGTACACTTCAAAGTCTTTCTCCAGATCGCGTTAAATTCTGCGAAGAAACCGCCCGCCGCCCGCTGGAGTCTGCGAACTTGAGATGACTTTTCGGAGACGCCCAGATCCTGAATGGGGTGTCTCTCTCGCTCTCTCTCAGCTTGTTCGCCCGAAGGAGCCTCGATGAGATTTCCCAGCTACACCTTTTCCTTCCTGTGCACCCTCCAACCCCACCTCACCGACGCCCCTGCAGAGCACTCGGGGAGCACTGGGAACGGATCCTGAGAAGGCGTCGAACCACTGGCCTGAATTATTGTTTCAGTGGCGTAAAAAACAAACGCACACAATTACGAGAAAGTATTAAGTAGCAAGAGGGGTCAACGCGATGACATCTATCTATAGCGGGACATGGAACACATGTTAGCCTCTATCTTAGGGTTTGCATGTACGTTTTCTTTTTCTTCTTCAGGTTATACACTTTTTAATTCATTATTCATGTGAAAGCACATGTGAAAACCTTTTCTTTTCTTTAAAAAATAAGATTACAGTTTGCTTCCTCGTGGGAACTCAAAAACATTATTTTAATGTTGATTTTATTTCCTTCTCCTGCATCTTGACACCATATCAACAACTGCAACTGAGTGAAAATTCACACACTAGTACTTTTCACATTTTAAAACGTTTATACCGTTGCTGTCACACACACACACACACACACACACACACACACACACACACACACACACACACACACACACACACACACACCCCTCCTCCACCCAGCTGAGGTTGAAGCTGATCGAAAGGGAAATAGGCCACTTTAACATCCCACCTTTTTCCCAGATCCTGGGCGGAGCTTGTGCCCAGTGGCAGCGGGAGGGGGAGGGGGGCAGAGGGGGAGGGGGGCAGAGGAGGGGGGAGGGGGGGAGGAACAATGGCAGGAAACTGGGAGAGGAGTGAGGGAGTTCCTGTTGGCAGGACGATGCCGAAGACGAGAGAGAAAGAGCGCGGCGACGCGCCGACGTTACAAGTGGATACTTGGCCCGCCGCCCCGGGGCCGGAGGAATAAAGGCTCTTTAAAAAAAACACACGCGATACGCTTATTGTTTGAGACGTTTGGAAAAGCGTTCGATTCCTAACGCCTGACGTGTTGAAGGGCGGGAACGAGAAATGACGAAAGGGAAATGAAAACAAACTTGCGTTTTCAAAGCTAACGACCGCCGCGGCCCCCTTTGTCTCTCCCGGCCGTCAGCAAGGTCACCTTCACGCCCGTGGTGTTGACTTTGAGTCCCGCCTATTCAGGTGGGCCTGGTCCGGTTCGTCGGTCTCCACCACCAGAGCTCATCTGACATGCACCGGCTCTTGAAATGCAAATGATTGTGCTATTAAAGCTTGTTTGTGGCTCTGTGAAAATTAACTCTCCGTGTGACGCCTCCAGAAAGCGTGCACCCAGACAACGCAGCGTCCATGAAGCTGCTCCGATAGGTCCTGACCCCTCTAAGGCCGACTTCCTGCAGGCCCCACCCAGACGAGGGGGTCACATCCATACGGCCGGGGCCACATTGCTCACCCCCCCTGACCCCTGCACCGAACGCCCTCCACACCCTCCAGCACGGCCAAGAACTCATTCCATTGTTCTCAAGAGTGAGGCGTCCCCAGATCACGCTATATGAGCCAGATGTGTGCGTGTGTGCGTGTGTGTGTGTGTGTGTGGTAACTCTGCATATGAAGGGGCCTTATTGGAAACAGCAGCAGCAGCTTATGGTTCCAAGTTGGGGTCCTTCTTCCTTTCAGCTGGTGCAACGTAGCGCTGTCGCTGTGAGGAGACACTCACACGCCTGATACATGGGAAATGTGCCTCTTCAGGGAAGGAACAATCCATTTCAATGTCTCACCTTTCCTATAGACTTCTATGTAAATGTCTCATGCAGGTCCATCCTCTATCTCTCTACCTGTTTCTCATTCGGGGTAAATGACTAGTGCGTCAGCCAGATTAAAGCTGATCTCCGTGTACGAGGAAAACCTGGCGTATATATTGTCTCCATTCGGTCACGTCCTGGGGAAATGTCCCTGACAAAAATACCCAGAATGCCTCTCACACTGGAAAAAAACAAAAAAAACACATTGGATAAACGCTTTCCGAGCTTCGGGGTCGAAAAGCGCGCGGAAGTGGAAGGCGGTAAACAGGCGCTGGTGGCTGAGGCCGAGGAAGTGTTTGCTATAGCGGCTCAAGAGTTCAGTGGCCGTGTATTCTTAGAAACAGGAAGCCGGCGATACGTCCACCGGTCTGGCGAATAAAGGGAATCGATGCTGTCACAGGTAAACGCTCAAAGAACGTCTCCACTGAGCGTCTCTCACAAGTTGTTCTTTAAAAAAAAAACAATATATACTCTCTCTCTCTCTCTCTCTCGCTCTCTCTCGCTGTCTCTCTCTCCTCGCAGCTGTATATCACATCACAACGACAAACACATGCTTCTTGCTTCTGATCCCCTCGGTTCATCTGGGGAACGACACACTGACGGAATATAGATGTGGCCCATTTCCCTTTGGGACTTCCTAATTACACTTTGTCCATCAAATATATATATATATATATATATATATATATATATATATATATATATATATATATATATATATATAAATATATGTTTCTTTGGATGAGGGACAGACAGCACACCCTGCTTTGTCTGGAAACAATATTAATTTCAGAGGGAAGCGTTCTCTGCAGCCAGACGAGGAAATTCCACCCTTAATTGAAAATGTGGGGTGGGAAAAAAAAAATATTTTCTTTATTTATTTTCTTTTCCGTCTTTGAGAACAATAGAAGAGACATTAAGGAAAGAGGCACAGATACAGTAACTGTTTTTCTCCCCTGTGAATGTCAGTTTAAAACAGCTTGCCTTTATTTACAACATTTGTATTTCGGTGTAAACAAGCATTTGTTGACAAAACTATGGGAACAAATAAGAAAAACAAGATATTCAGACTGAATAAAAAAATCTATATATTTATTTCTTTCAACACAAAACATCTGCTGTAGAAATCATGTGTTTATGTTAATTATTATAGTACACATACAGTATTATGAACATCAGAAATATTCCTTGATTCCAACAGAGAAAGAAATAGTTTTAGCAAGTTTTCAAGAGCGCTGAGCATTTAAAAAGGGAGAGTGTGACATTTTTGAAGATGACGCTAGCTGTTTCCCCCCATTTCCAGTCTTTATGCTAAGCTAAGCTAACCTAAGATTGTATTCTTCTCATCTAAGTCATAATTATTAAATCTATTTCCAGTGTGAAGGCTGAAACCAGCAGCTCTTCATTTTTAACGTCATCTCACTCGTGAACCAACATAAGCCAGTTCCTGCTGAACTTATTCAACCTACAACGTTAATGTGGTGGCTGGGGCGTGATTAGACTCAGCTGTGGAGGGAGATTGTCTCTTTCCCTTGCAGCCGATACAGGAGAGAGACAATCAACCTGATTCCCTACAGCTGAGGCCAATTAGGCCTTAGTTCCCTGAGCCCCTCCCCACACCTGAGCCAAATCACGCCCCAGCCACCAGTTTACCTTCAACAACTTTATACCCTTTACTAACTAGAAGTATTACAATAATTACACAAGTAACATACAATGATGCTGACTGGAAACATATACAAAGTACACAATAGGCTTCATTGTTCCGTGCCTTGAAATATATCCCATCCATACCCAAATATACGTTCACAAACTTGCACTTATCGGTCGTTATTCCACGTTTGATTATGTCGCAATCATCTCCACAGCATTTAGGAAAAATCAGTTATGAAGAAAGAAAGAAAACGGAGCTTTTGACTGTAGCTACGCCGGGATGAGACACGTTGTTTTGAACTTAGCGAAAGAAAATACAACATAAATATACAGACTCTCCTCAGACGATGGTCGCACGCCTTTAGGTCAAAGGTCAAAGCAGGAATGAGGTTTTAGTGAAGCAAGCTATCTATTTATTTATTCTTTTTCTTTGCTATTCAGCTTCACCTGAAACGCTTTTCTCAGATTTGAGAAGTAATTCAACACGTTTTTTGTGCGCATCCTTTCCACACAACACTCAACCAATAATTAACCATTACTAAATTGCATCAATATCCTCAAAATGACAAGAAAGAAAACCCTCCTCTCCTGCTTCTTGTTCTCGAGGGCTCTCCACGTTCATAAAAAATCTTTTATTCCTTGTGTTGACACGGAAACACGGGGTCTTCTTCATGTCTTGTTTGTGTCTTCTTCATGTCTTCTTCATGTCTTCTTCGTATCCTTTTCATAAATGATGATGGAGAAACCGCGTCCTTGGTCTCAAGCTCCTTCTGTCGCGGTAATAACACTCGTGAGAAAGAGTCCAGAGATGTGGGAGTTTGTGTGAAAGTGAATCGTTTGCATCAGTAAAACTCCCCAGAAGAAAGTCGGAGACGGCCGTGATGCCCGAGAGCTTCACACGAACGGGCTGTCCGACCTGAAGATGTCCGAGTAGCTCTTGCCGTTCATGTGCTCGGTGTGGCTCTCGATGCTGTAGCAGCGGTGGACTTCCGTGAGCGACGACGCCACGTAGGACGCCGAGCGGAAGAAGTCGGCGTTGGCGAACGTGCCGGCGAACTGCATCCGCTGCTGGTTCCAGTGTCTCCGCATCACGCTCTGGACCTGCAGGGGGGAGGGGGGATGAGACACAGGGAGGACGTGTGGACGGTGGCAAAGTGCTCACGTTTCATCTTCTCTTTGGGAAAACACGGACCAAACGACATCTTTAATGCATTCGCTGTCGCAGAACAGGAAGACGTATCTTAATAAGTACAATACATCTTCTTTTGGTTGTTTTTTATGGGTTTGGCTGGACATGTGTCTTTCTGGGATCCATATGCACGTTATTGCAGACTCTCTTAGAAAGACACTCGGACCCTCTCCGTCCTTTTTCGTGAGAACTCAATAACTGGTGCTTCAAAAACTCAAGAAATCCAAATCTAATCGTCACTACTCACCTCCCCGTTGAAGAAGCAATATATCGTAGAAACCAAGAGACCCTGCAGGGGGGAAAAAAGAAGACGTTTATTAAGAAATCCCCAAAGCTCCAACAGCTGCTTTCTGTGTCACATGTTCATGCTCTTATTCTTAAAATATGTGTAATTTTAAACCACATTGAGGATATCGCTGGACCGGACTGGGGACTTTCCATTTGCACTGACCTGGTAGTGCATGAGGATCTCCATGACGTACAGGTAGATCTCAAAGACCCAGTGGTCCTGGGGCTTGTAGGGGAGCAGCACAAACTGGATGCCCAGCAGGGGGATGAGGATGAGGGTGGCCCTCACGGCCCTCATGTAGAGGCTGGACTCGGCCTGGTGCGTCACCCTCAGCTTGGTGATGAGGATGCGGACGATGTTCAGCAGGAAGAAGAGATTCACCTGCAACCCAAAAGGCATCGTTGGGCGCGGCGACGCGAGAAGCTCGGAAGCGTCGGTGAATTTTAAAACGGCTCGGCGCTCACCACCAACGCGGCGCAGATGGGTCCGTGGATGATGTACAGCAAGGACGTATCTGAGCTGACCCAGCATCTGAGAGTCAAGAGCGTCGCGTAGTTATTATTATATTATCATACGTGCAACGACATCTTCAGCTCGAGGGGGACTCACTTGTCGTTGTAGTAGCAGTGGCGGGCGATTGAATGTATCACTGCCGGCACCAGTGGGAAACCTGCACACAAAGAACCCCGGTGAGAACCAGAGAGGCAGTGAAACGGAGTCAGCTATCGCCCCGCGGCTCGCTTACCCCAACCCAGCAGGTAATACCACATCAGATGCTGTTTTTCCGCAAACACCGCCACCACGATGAGAGTGTGCAGGTAGATGCCCTCGCACAGCATCCAGAAGTAGTTGCAGCTCAGCAGGTACAGGTGGATGAACATGAGCAGCTTGCAGCTGGCCTGGGAGAGAGAGAGAGAGAGAGAGAGTGACTTCACCGAGGGAGATTTTTTCGAGAGGCCAAAGTTTTGTAGCGGGCGTTTCCTCACGGAGTCGTTGTACGTGTGCCCCTCTTTCTTCACGACCGTCGTGAGCCAGACGACGGTGATGACGGAGTTCAGCACGAAGGAGAGGAAGAGGTTCTTGTGGAGCGTTATCCTCTGACAGCTCAGGCTCCTGAGGGGCAAAAAGGAGACGCTCCAGATAAAAGTGCATAAAATGTGCATCACTTCAGAGCTGCCAAACTTACTTAAAATGGAAGAATATCCCTAAAGATATGAGCAGCGACACCAGCGACAGGCCGTGGCCGATCATGACCAGGTAGAAGTGAGTCATCGCCGCCTGCAACGGAACAAAATGAGAGCGCTCCGCAGTCGGAGGCGAGTCCGCGTACCGGAGAGTGCCGTTTACTTTGCCGTGATGGATCGTGTTGGCGCGGCAGTTGGTGAAGTTGGTCCACGTCCTGTTGCTCTCGGGGTGGCGCCCCCACTCGCCGGTCTCGGAGCACACTTTGGACGCCATCGCTGAGTCAGAAAAAGTTTGCAAAGCACACATTTCACATCTCTGCTGCAGCAAAACCGTGACATCAAGTTTTTATGCTAAGCTGTTTGCAAAGGTTAACAATTCAATGTACCATGAGGATCAAAATCCTTGAAGTAGTCCGGACAGCTCTGCTCCGTGTGCCCGGCGTCCGTCTCCTCCCAGCACAGCCACCCGTCCCACGTGGCGTTGCAAACCGGGCCTGCAGACACACGCGGTTCAACGTTTACACGTGAAGCGTCGTGACGCCGGAGGATTTCATCATTTTTTCCCGGGGCTCTCTCACCGGTCGTTTTGGTTTTGCGCTGCGACTCTTTCACAATCCTCTGGAAGCATTCGTACTGGGCCGTGGCGATTTCCTTCCTCGTGGACTCGTATTCGCCGCGGTGGTTCAGGTGGTCCTGGTACTCGTCTTCGTGGCTCGCCGCCAGCAGCAGCTTCAGAGCGAGGGGTGAACATTTAAAAATTAAAAACACACACACAGGAATGCACAAATATGCAAAAAGAAATAATTTAATTGTCAAGCGAAGGGCTGACAAATGAGAATGTAAGTGGTTGAAACACATGAGATTAATGATTTTAAAGCAGTATGATGTCTCCAAGGGTAACATGTTGCATTGTGGGAAGTGTAGGGTTGAGTTTGACCATAAGACGACTTAAATAGTCGTATATCTCAACGTCGGCTGCTGCGATTTAGTCCATTATTATTTTAATCTGTTTCTCGCTAGGGCCTCAACTTTTTGGAGGAAAATAATTACAATCTTTATAAACAAACAACTTTATTTGCGGTAGTAAATAATGTAAAAACAGGAGATTTCATACTGGGATCATATCGCTGCAATGTCAGAAATGCATGACCAGAGTGTATGAAATAAAGAAACTACAAAAAAAGATAATACACAGAATAACTTAAGACCAGGCCTCTTGAAGGTGATCTATTAGTCTAAAAACAGCCTGTTTCAGGCGCAGCAGGCTCAGATCAGAAGGTACCTTAGTGAGGGTGCACAGGACCAAGACGTAGGGGAAGCCGTGTCCAGCCATCTGGTCTCCTGGGGATCGTTTGTACCTGAAAAGAATATTCAGAAACTTACATGAGAGTCAGAGTCATGTCAACTAAACCGGCCGCACAGGTTCGTCTGCAAAGCCGTGTTTGTAACGCTCTCCCTTTTGTTTGGGGGGGCGTTGGGGGTTAAAGATGTGCCCTCTTGCTTCCTCCTGCTTCCTTCCTTCCTGCATGCTTTTTTATGCACGTCGAGCAAGTTTCACCAACATTTTGGCCCGAAAGACACAAATGTGGAAGAGCTGCAGAGTCCCCGTGCACCAAGTGTTGAGCAATAAGATGAGCGGCAGTGGAAATGATGACGGCTCTGATGGCGCTAAAAATAGGAAAGGCAGTAACAAGCAAAAACATCTTCGTCGCTCTAGAATAATAATGATCAATAGTGTTATTAATCTATAATTTAAAGTGAGTAAATAGCATTTACAGGCTGGGTGTTGTATATGTTATGAAAGGGGGATTGTTACTAAAAGATTATATTTATTTCATGTATTTATGACCACAGCATTTATAGCCTAAATCTAGTTTCCCTATAGGCCTCTATACAACTTAACCCCAATAAATTATACAGTAAAAATTCAATTAAAAGCTGTATTACACTCATTTGGGATAAAGAACATTTCATAAACACACACCAACACGCTTTAAGGGTTTCCAACTCCCCCAAATCGTTGTGAGTTTGCAGGATTAATATCTTCTTGAACCCATATCTCTACTTGCATAGAGATATGTTGGCTAACTCAAGGGAAGTTCCCCCCTCTTGGTATCGGCCATCAGTGCCAACAAGGCCTCACTTTCCCATGTGACGTATATGGTTTATTGGGTTATGGATTAAACGTATGGAACATTCAAACAGGTTTGGTCTCCTGCAAACATGTGTTTTGTGATGTAAATTACATTTCCCTATTTTATACTCATGTTTAGTAAATAAACAGATTTGACTTTAAGAGGTACCATATGTGAGTGTAATGTATTTTACCCATGTGGCCTGCATCATATATCCTGAAAGCAACAACTCACAGGCCAATGTGACATTAAGAAAATACACATTCAACCTGTTTTCTGACAAACTTTCAATCAAAATGCTGAAAACTATTCATGAGACCTACCTTCACAGGAGCAGAAGAATATAATAATAAAAACACGGTGTTCGCCTCGGAGAGTATTCCTTCAGTCCGAGAAGATAAAAAACATCTGCTTTAGAGATTCCTTCTGGAGTAAAATCCTCCAGCGTGTGTTTCTCAGGAGAGTCAGAGGCGACTGAGCTGAGAGGAGCTGAGCGGAGCTGTGACATCACACGCCAGCTTTCTGGGGAGGCAGGCCCAGGGACACCCCTAATGAAGCATCTCATTGATATGACCATATACCATGTGGAGGTCACTTTAATATCCTGGCTGTTGAGCTGAATTTACTCAATTAGTGAACTTACTCTATGTGCTTGCAAGGGACTTGTAGTTTTTGTGTGATCTGTGTGTCTGTTATGATCATGAGTATTATTATTATTGTATGTGTATATGTATTTTACATGAGAGAAAAACTGAGTCTGAGTCTCAGGCTCAAAATGTTGCAGACTGGTTCATACATCTAAAACAAATATGCATATATTCTGATTAAATATCCATAATTTCCGCTATAATCACACAAAAACAGCAGCAGGAGGATTTCTATTACAACAGCGCCCTCTGTAGGTCAAAGGGTGCATTGCAGCCTGCAGGTCACCATGGCTACGGCGTTGTAACTGCCTGGTCGGTACGCTGCAGCTGCACCTCAGACTTTTAACGACGAAGAAAGGTTCTCAAAGAAGAGGTAAGTTCATTAAAATGGAAGAGTTACTGTTCAGGGAAGTTAATAGAGCTAATAAGCTTAAAGCAGATATAAGGGAGGAGACTTTACAGCCATTAGCTGTTCAGTATTGATCTGTTTTAACATGTTTGCCTCTATAATCTTTATTATAGATATATATATTATCTTTATTCTGCAGTGGCAGGATGTTCAGGAACACCTGCTGCAGGAACACAGCCAGCGCCGTAGTGGCTCTGCACCAGGACCAGGCCCTCAACACGACCCTGTTCCTCCTCAAGGCCTTCGGCCCAACAGGCTTCCTCCTGCGAGAGGAGGGCGAGGTCAGGGACGCCAAGGTGAGCCTCTGGGACTCCCCGGGATGGTCGACGTCGTCGTGACGCCTGGAGCCAGAGGGTCTGATCCCCCTCTCCGCTTTGTGTCGCTGTGGTTCAGGTGTGCTTGGGGGACCCGCATACCTGCACCTGCCCCGTGTTCACCAAGGAGCAGGAGCCATGCAAACACATCTGCTGGTATCAATGACACTCACGCATTTCATTTGTCTTTTTAAAAATTGTATTTCATAAAGGCAACTTTCTTGGCTCGGCTATTTCGTCAATATCAATTAGTTTGGCTTTAGTATTTAATCACAAATATATTGTTTAATTGTCATGCTACCTACTAATAACTGAATGTATATTTTCATATTCACCACTAACTATAATAAACATGTGATGTGTATCACTACAGGATTTTACTGCGTAAATTCAGACTACCCAGAGAACATGAATGTAAGTGGTTTTGATGAATTGCATTTGAAATGCATACTGAAAACATCTTTTTACATTGAAAATGATTCATTCTTAACTTTATTTTATAAAATGCAATGAAGTAAATACTATTCCCCCTCACATGTGCTCTTGATAACTGCTTTAGACTCGTTTCAGCACGGCCTCGTGGAGCGGCAGATCCTGGAGCTGCTCGGCGGTTTACACCGAACCAAAGAGCGCCGGACGGGCGGCGACTCCTCGGACACTTCTGGAGCCGCGAGCCCAGCGGCCGCCGCCCGCGAGGCGGGCAGCGTCCGCCGGAGGGCGATCCACGCCCATGACGTGTGTCCCATCTGTCAAGAAGGGCTGCTGGAGAAGAAACTGCCCGTGTCTCACTGCAGGTACACGTGGGCGGGGTCACGGGGTCACGGGGTTATTGTTTCAGGATGAAGTGAGATGTTCCTACTCGACTTCTGTTGCAGTATGACCCCATGCATCGGTATTATCGCTCCCAATACAGCACACCCAGCCGTTGATGTTTATATAACCCTGTTTTTGCTTCTGCACCCTCGCCGCCGTCGTCTTTTCAAGGTTCGGCTGCGGCAACAACGTCCACGTCTCCTGCATGAAGGTGTGGGCCGAGCACCAGGGCCCGTCGGGCGGGGACGAGGCGGTGAGGTGCCCTCTGTGCCGGGAGCGCTTCAGCTCTCGCAAGTTGCTCCGAGAGCTGGTGAGGAGCGCGGCGAGGCTCTCCACCGCCTCCGAGAGGGAGAAGCCCGACCGGCACCTGGGGGTTCTGTGCCACGGCTGCCGGCTCGGCCCGGTCACCGGCACGTGTTTCAAGTGAGCGAGCGTGTAGTTTAGTGTTAGTGTCGCGGATTCTTTTTGCTTCTTTAAATCTGCCGTCGTCGTGCTTTCAGATGCACGGTCTGCCGGCACGTCTATCTGTGCGAGGACTGCTCCCTGAAGGGATGCCACCCGCAGCATCCCTTTGCTTCACGCACAGTAAGCGGCTCCGGGGGGCTTCAGGAGCCTGGAGAAGCCGATGATCCGGATACCTCTGAACCGTACGGGGGGGGGTAACCCTGTGTAAATGTCTCCACCTCCAACAGAAAAGAAGAGAAGAATGGCGTCTCGTGGCCGACGACCTGAAGGGGGCGACCTCTCAGTCCGCCGATGACGGGTACGTTATTAACAGTTTAAATGAAGGCCGCTAAACATCTGAGCTCACTGTTTCCCGCCCTGCTGCTCAGCCGCGTGCCTGCAGCTGCAGACCCTCTCCCGAGGAGCGCGTTGCACGGTCTGTACGCGGTCCGAGTGAGACCCGGCTCTCGGCTCCTGGACGCGGGTCAGCAGTGTCGGCTCTGTCTGCTGGACTTCGAGCTGGGTCAGCGCGTCCGAACTCTGCCCTGCCGCCACAAGGTGAAACCCCACCAGACGCAACAACAGCTCTTTGTTTACGTGTGATCGTAACCCGCCTCTCTGCCCTCCACGCGCATCAGTTCCACGCCGACTGCGTGGACGGGATCCTGCAGGAGTCCAACGCCTGCCCCTTGGACGGCTACGTCATCTACAGCCCCGCGGCCTGCAGCGCCAGGGACAGAACGCCCTCCTCGAGGTCGGCTGCCACGCGGCCGGAGCTCAACCTCAAAGACCTGTTTGTTCCAGGAGTGGCTCTGCGGGGCAGCAGCCCCAAAGTGACGCCCTCGCGCGGTTTTCTCCGTCTAGAAGTGCTGCCGAGCTCTCCGGTGACTTCCGACACCTCTCAGCGGCGAATGGCCGACAGGTTTCAGGGCCTGTGCTTCGCTGCAGAAGAGGGAACAATAGCTGCTCTTCATCCTGCAAGCAGCATGCAAAGAGCCTCAGGGAGCAGCCACAGGTGAGCCTTTTCGGGGGGGTTGTGTGGAGCCGAGTCGGACCCCCTCCCGGCCGGGCGAGCGAGAGAGAAGCCCAAAAGCCCCCAGGGCACATCGGACGTTGAAGACGCTCAGAGTAATGACACTCTCTGTGAACACTGCACGGCAACAGAGGAACACTGAGAAATAAAGATGTCAACCTGTAATGACAAAAGCTCCAGTACAATCATTTGGTATCAAGTAAGTTTATTAATTTAGGCAAGACTAATAACACTACCATCATCACAGAGGTCAACACAAGAGGCGCCCACTCAGGAGGAAAAGAAAAGTCCTTGAGTTTCAACGTCGAGACACGAGAGGAGCACACCGGAGAACACATTCAAATCAATACGCATACATCCAGAGGGATCTATAGAACAGGAGTGGCAGTAGGTTTTGATATGTGTGTGTGTGTGTGTGTGTGTATGTGTGTGTGCGAGTGTCAGAAAGCTGAATGACTGAGTGTGAAACTCCAAAGCTCGGCTCACTCTTCTTACCGTTCGAGAAACGGACTCATTCAATCCTCCGCTGCAAAAAAACGCCACGAAATAAGTTCCATCACAGCCACGTAAATACGTAATATACTATAACTATATACAAGAAACGCATGGATGAGACCACAGGGTTGTACAAAGTGAACTCACCCGTGGGTGTGGGGGGGGGGGGGGGTAACAATATGATGGAAGACTAAAACTGCAAAAGTTATTTTTTTATTTCTGCTAACTATTGCTCGTAAAAAAATTGCGGTGAAAGTTTGGCCAAAGTTCACAAAGTCTGGTCAACGACGTCGGTAATTACACTCCGGACGTGTAATAAGCGTGTAATAAATGCAGCGTGGCGGACGGGCGCATATTAAAGTGGAGTGTGCTTTATTTGCCGTGTAAATTAATAGAGGGCCTTTAAGCGTAACTGTTGAGGATTAAAGTTATTACGATGAAGTTGTTGAACCATTTGACCACCTGAGCCTTCACTGGGATTGTTGGACGGGCCGTCCATCGTGATGATAGTCACGGTGAAGATATTGTTCTTTACATTAGCCACAATTTAGCGCTACGGTAAAAAAGAAAGGAAAAGAAATATTCATACTCGCGACGAAGAGTTCATTTTCATGCATCCTGAAACAATTATAGGCGTAACCTTGAATATCAGGCGTGATCACTGTTGAAATGGCAGCTCGGCTTTTTGCGATGTGCGACAGCGTCGTAGTCGGCGAAGGCGGGAAGTCGACAAGTCCAATCGGCGATGACGTTTATTTAAATTTTCACGAACCCCAGAGTGTCTTGTAAAAAAAAAAATGGGAGCAGCTCCTATATATCCTATTTAATTTACAGCAGGCATCAGTGGTGAGGATAAGTGCACTACACTAGTATCTGTGTCCATCCTGCAAACTCACCAGATTTGACTAAACAGTGCCTCGTGTGGCCGTATTCAATGACTGCAGGCAGTAGGAAGGCACCTGTACAATGCCGGTGCTGGGAGGGGGCGGGGCTTCGATGAATCTCGCTGGTGGTCTTCAGATTCGGCCCGTGAATTCTTTGGCGACGTTGTCCAATCACGTGACTCGACGACAACGACGCCTGCGTGAGAACTGCATGGTTAAAAAAAACTTTTTAAGACGGCGCTGATGAGAAACAGCTCGATGTGGCGTTCGGGTGACGCTCGTCTTCTTCACGCCTTAACTCCTCTTGGTCAGAGGCCTCCCCTCACGCACGTGCTTGGCGCTCCTCTTCTCCGTCTTCCCCTTCTCCCTCACCTTCCTCAGGCGGCGTGGCGGCGGCGTTCCCCTGGACTCGCTGTCCTCCTGGGCGCTGGACGTGTCCATCCCGTCTCGCTCCTCGGGGATGTTGGGAATGGCGCCGCTGCTCCCGTCCAAAATGTTCCTCAGGGAGGCGTCCTCCGGCGTGCAGGTGGCCGTCGTGCCGCTCTCGCTGCTGCTCAGGTCCTGGTCCTCGCCGTAGCGGCCCGCTCGGCCGTGGTGCGGCAGCGAGGAGGCCCTGAGCGCCCGCCGGTCGCGCTGCCGCTCGCGGGCGTTCTGCTGCGGCTCGTTCATGTCCACGCCGGAGTCCAGGCTGGTGTCGTTGCTGCTCGGCGCCCCCCGGTGGCGGCCCTGGAGCTCGATGACGGAGTGGCGGACCTGTGCGGCCGGCCTCCCGTCCAGGGTGACGAACCAGGCCCTGGCGTGGCCCTTTCCCCGGGCGAGCTCGCCGGGCCCGCCGCCGAAGGCCTGCATGCCCGCCGCCTCGTTGAGCGTCCCGGGGACGGAGACGGAGGACTCCATGAGGTTGCTGTAGCGCCCCCACACCCCGGCGTTGGGCCCTTGTGGAGGAGTCTCCAGAGGCTGGGGCTCGTCCTGGCTGCCCTGCTGGGGGCCTTTGGGCGGCGCCGGCGGCTCCGAGCGAGCGTCGTGCTCGGCCGCCGGCTGGTTGTAGATGTGCACCAGGTTATCTTGAAAGAAGCCGTCGGAGTTCATGTTGGCGCGGTTCTGCTCCGACCGCTCCCGAAGCCGGGCGACCTCGTCGCTGTTGATGTAGTGGGACGGCGGCTGGGAGCCTTTGATCCGATCCAGAGCGATGTTCTCGTAGAGAGGAGCCGCCGGGCGACTCCCGGGATCCTCCACGTAGATGTTGTAGTTGGCCTTGTGCCTCGGCGTGGACGAGGGGTCGCACTGGGCGCTGCAGGAAGCCAGGCTGTTGTCGCCAGGGCGGAACAGGAGGCCCTCTTCCATGTGGGTGGAGGTGGTTTGGTCTTTTTTCCCCACTGTGAGTTTGGAAAAGCGTGCTCTCCTCCTCCTCCTGGGCTCTGGATAAGAGGTCCTCCTGAACGGAAGAAACAGAGTCAGGATGGACTCGTGTTCCATTTATATTGAGTTTTTAAATGCATTTATTTGGTAGTCGAAGCTCTTTTTAATCCCGTTTTAAGACCTTAAAGATTTTTACAACATGCTTTTCAGCCAGCTGTAAACAAAGGTTTTTATAGACAGTCCGTAAAGTAGTCATTCATAAATAATTGATTCCATCTTAATGTATATGTAAAGTGTGTTTCTGAGCAGCTCTCTTACCTGCAGTGACACAGCAGCAAGGAAAGAAATCCAATCACCACAGCCAGCGTTGCTCCCAGTACTCCCATCAGCAGGTAGGTGTGGTACGACATGAAGTCCACGGAGCCTCCGTAGCCCAGGTAGTCTGAATGGTCAACCGTATGGAGAGTCATGAAACACCTTGTTTACCCGTGTGAGTTGACGGCGGCGGACGAGGTGTGTACCGTTTGACGAGGGGAGGGGGGCAGCGATCCAGTAGCCCAGATGGGAGGCGGTGTAGGTCCAGACCAGCTCCTCGCCAACGGATTTCACGATCCCCAGACCCTGGTTCTCCCAGGCTCCTGTTGGGGAACCCGAGAACACGTCAGGCGCCCGCACGGAGCTCCCCCTGCACGGAGCACGCCGGCCTCCCGTCGTACTGTACCTGTCTTCAGGTTGAAGGCCCAGGCCGGCACCGTGTCCGAGGCCCTGAGGGGCGCGCCGGGCCCCAGCGGCAGGCTGATTTGAACGGGCCCCCGCACCCGGAGCTCCTCGCCGCCCGAGTACAGCAGCACGCTGACGGCCGCCACCGCCTTCAGCTCGATGCTCCTGAACTCTGCGGGGCGAAAAGGACGGAAAAAGCGTCGCGGATCAGCGAAGATCTTTACGTCTTCAACCCACCGTTCGGGCGAATTTAAAGCTCACGTGACGGTTGGCCGACGATGCCCGGAGTGCAGTTGGCACAGTCCTTCTCCAGGTGGCGCTGTGGGACGGTCAGGTACGCCGTCACGGAGGAGACGTTGCTGTCACCGGGCATCGAGAGGAGGCTCTTGGGGAACTTGACCTCGGGTTGGGACGAGCGGTCTGCAAAGACAAGATATCGCCGTCTTCATGTTCCACTTCAAACTGAAATGCTCCTAAATTAAAGATCTGCTCCTCTCTTTGTGATGACCTCTCAGAGGTGTGTGGACCCACCAGGCAGCTTCCCGGTGATGAGCACCGAGTCGTCGAACAGCCAGACGTTGCCCTGACTGTGAGGCAGCAGCAGCAACGTCACAGCGGAGAAAACTGCAGGAAGAACACAACAAACACTTTTTAGTTTCAAACATATTTCCCTTTAAGTCATTTATGTCACTCTCCTTTGTTGTTTTTTCAGGACAACAAAACACAATTGTTGGGGACTTGTAGGCCTGGCTTTCCCCCAGCAGAGGGCAATACCGCCTCAATCTTCTTTTTAGGGTTCAGTTGAGAACAAAAGGGAGGCGCCTCTGACAGAGAGGGCCTCCAGATGACGCTCCTTCATCACCCGCCTGACACCTGCTCCATCTTTGTTTCTGGTCTGCAGGACTCAGTGAGCGAGGAGGTGTGAACACAAACAATGGAGTCAGACCCCCCCCCCTCTCCTTTGCTTGGGTGCAGGACAAAGACAGTTCTCTGAGGCGGGGATGTGTCGAGTCAGACTCCTCGGTCAATAAAATGACGGCGTCCGGTTACACCCGCCTGTACTCGGAGAACACGGATTGCTTCATCAGGAACAAAAGCTCAGTGACAAGTTGTATGTTGTCGCGGACGCTTCATTCAGCTGTAAAGCCATGAATAATTCAGTGGTGTGAATATTGTAGCGCTTACCTTTCCCTCAATCTGATCATTTCTACCCTTTTAATAGACTCCCACACAATATGATTAAAACGTGCAAGAGAAATTGTGCAACGTTTTAAATGGAGTGAGACTATCTGCTAAATTGCATTTGTGTTGTTGTTGCTGCGATCGATCAGAGTTGGATAATCCCCTTCAATCCGCTCCTTGGAGGGGAGGTCGAGGAGAGGTCAGGGTCCGCTGTGGCCCTGGAGCTGGTCAGGATGCAGCGAGTGTGTTCACCACCTCAAAGGCCTCTGGAAGCCATACAGTGTGTGCAAGCACTCATTGTGTGTGCTACAAAGACACAATGAGTGTATGGGCTCATAGGTATCACTCACTCGGTCTCTTGCTGGTGCTCCAGGGCAGGGGGCTGGGCACGTAGCCCTCCATGCTGCCCAGCAGAGTCAGGCTGAGGCCGGGAGTGTACGCGACCCAGAGCAGAACCTCGCCTCTCACCCCCGTCCGGGCAGAGCTCCTCAGGGTGTGGTTGGCGTAGACGTCCACCGAGGCGCCCGGCAGCGGCTGGCGGGTCACCAGGTCCCTCACCAGGACCTTCAGGGCAAACTGGGGCTCTGGGGAGAGAGCGAGTTTCCACTTTCACGGTCACCAACTTTCTGTAGAAATCCACATTTAACTATATATTTAAAGTCTGGCTTTTGGAAGCATTCAGCATGGCAGCCGTATTAGTATTATGAGTACAGTGCATGTGTCTCTACATGTGTGCATGCAGACCAGCCACAAGCACTTCCTCTCAGCAGTACTCGGTAACCTTTCTCTCGCCATGAAAAAGTGATGAGGCAGCACAGCTAAAATGAAGAATGCATCATAATTAAGTGCCACATTAGACATGCCTTCCCTTACAACACACACACACACACACACACACACACACACACACACACACACATGTGCTCAGGAGCATTTAGCATTCTCAGCTACTATTCAGCAAGTTTATCATTTTCCGTATCAAAGTGAACATTTGTATTAGTTTTTTAAAATCTTAATCAAAATACATGTTTCTCTTTGTAATCTGGAGAATAGTGATTTGACCCTGGAGTACATTCCTCTGTGCAGTCATCTTTAGCAGCATGTATACGTGGTGCATGTATACAGGATGCATTGGGCTGTAATGCTGCCACTAATGCGGCCGCTCAAAAGGCATTAAGGTGTACGTTGTTGTTGTTGTTGTTTGTACAGTGTGTAAAGCCTCTAGACGCACAGAGCAGATGGAAACAGAGGCCGTCAATGAGCTCAGGTACTGCGCTCTGAATTAATGCTTCACCTGCTCCGTCCAAAACCTCTAATCCCCCTCAACTCCACATTATACAGCGTAATCCTATTAGCATGCTGGCCCAACTTTTCTGGATTACAGCCAATAGCGTATCAATAGGGAAAGATGATCATTCTTTAGTCAAATGTTGTCAAATAGTGGTAGACAGTAGGAGCCATGTGTTGTTCTGCAGTTGAGCATATAGCTGGTAAACAATCCAATATAAAAGTGTTTCTTGTATCTTTTAGTACATATATTATTCTGCCATTCAAATACACGGAAAGTGTGATATATTGCATCCATGCACAATTTAAAATGTGTTTACAGACATTTACTTTGTCTCACACAAACTGCAGCGCAGCTCATTTTAATGTGTTCATCCTAAACAACAAGGCAGTGCTGCAATGTGATCTAAAGAAAATACAGAATGATGAAACCAGTCATCAAAAAACAATAAATAAACGTGTTTTAAGAGATGCGCTGCTGTGATTCCTATGAGTCACACTGTTTCCTCTGTTGCAGCTCATTTCCATGTTCTCTAACAATGACCCGCTGATGGAAAGCTCCCTTTTTGTTATTGTTGTTGTCTTTGTTTACCTTCCGTCGGAGCGGAGGGGCCGAGGAGTCTTCCCGGGGCGCTCGGTGCGGCGGCGGACGGGTCTCCGACCGGGACCGCGGGGCCATTGTCCCCGGGCGAGGAGGAGGAGGAGGAGGAGGAGGAGGAGGGCAGGCCGCCGCCCTCCTCCGCGGCTCTCACCGCCCCATGCAGGCACGAAATCAGAAGCAACGACGGCAGAAAGCGCAGCAGCGGCGGCGGCGGGGAGCGTTCAGCAGCGGGCATGGCGAGACGGGGAGCGGGCCCAAAGACATAACGAACCAGGGACAGCTCGGGACCAGAAGAACGAGGCAGTGTCCTGATCACGAAGGCCGCATCCCTCTCATGGTTTCTTGTAATGTTGGTGCTGACGGAGGTGGGAGGGGGGAGGAGGGGGGGAAGCCCTGTGGAGAAAAGATGCGCTGGTGCTGAGGCTGGGCGTGTGTGTCCAAAGATCGTTAATCGCGAGAAGATGCGTCACGCGGTGGATAATGCATACTATCGGTTCATCATCGCCGTGATTGGGTCCTGGAATTGAAATGATCCAAATATGTTATCTTGTGTACATCATATGTGCATCATAAAGGAATATCTAATATAATATAATTTGTGCTGAAACAAGTTGTTTGATTAGTTGAATCGAGGTCCTCGGTAGCGACAGAATATTTTAATGACAAGTGGTGTTGTGATAATGTGCTGTTTCTCGAAAACACTGCAAACTGTGTACCTATGTTCAACATTTCACATTTAATTCATACTTTGACAGAGTATGTGAAGACAATGCTGAACCAAGAAAAACGCAACGGAGTGATACCTCTTTCTCTTGTGGCCATCTTTGGTAAGACTGGCGATGCTGTTACATCATTGGGGTCTGCATGGCCCTCTGTCGGTAACCTGAGATCCCCGGCTGACTATTTTTATCCTGTATATCCTGTATATGTATTCTGTAAATAATCAAACGATATTTCATATGCTGTGCAACCTTTTTATTGACATATATTTCTAAATATACACATACATATGTGACTACTATTTTGAATCATACCCTTTGATGCTCTATTATAATCATCAAAATAGGATACCTGCATTTTTAAGGATTTATTTTCATAATCCCAGTTTGACAACTACTGAAAAAAACAACACCAGAAGGAGCTCCCACAACTCAATTAAGAAAAAAACTTCAACATGTTGTGTCTAACATCGGTTCATAGGCACATTTATCATCTCCATTAGCCGTTGTACTATCAGCCTCTCTGGCTCTCTCTGCTGGTGGTGGTGCTTCCTGTGACTTCACCTTGAACACGTCCCACCTCTCAGGAAGGATCCCCTTGTTGAACAGGAGTGAGGCCACATATGAAACCACCAGGATGGAGGCCAGAGCAGACAGCATGCAGATGGACTTGACAGGAAAGCGCTGAATGTAAGTGCCATCCTCTAAAGTGCATCCTGGGAAATGAAGGATCACAGGGAGGCCAAACAACGACTCTCCACACAAAACTCTCATCACAAAAGCAACAACATAGCCTGCAGCAGACCCATAACCATTGGATACCCTGACAAAGAGGACGCAGACCAGCTGGGGGAAAATAATGGTGTAAGTCAGGTCTGAGCCCAAGATCCAGAACACCATGATGCTGCTGTCCAGGTGGGTGAGGGATGTTCCCACAAGTCCTGTAGCCACGATGGAGACTCGGATCACCCACTGCAGCTCTTTATCGGATGCCTAAAAGCAAAAACCATTAAAAACGTAATATTTAATCTTGAGGGAGTGAATAAATGCAAAACCAAGTGAAGAGGTGAGGAAAACATAAAGAGCATGCTCCTGTTCCCTACTGCACCTGACTCCTGATGGTCTGGTAGATGTTGGTGGTGAAGATGGTGGCTGAAGACAAAAGTAAAGAGTCAGACGATGACATCACTGCAGCAGCAATAGCTCCGATGCCAAAGGCATAAATGTAGGTTGGGGTTAAATTCTGAAGGATGATGGGCAACACCATAGATGCCTCCCCTCGCTCATATGGAGGAGGAGAGCCATAGGAGGTGGAGTTCCAGTCTGAAACACAAGATGCAGAACAGACAACAATGAATGCTGATCCCTGAAGAGTACCAACAGGTAAAGAGATGAGATTACCTGTTGAAGCTGCTACAGCTCCAATCAGCACAGATGGGATTCCTATCATGATGATAGCTCCTGCTGCAATGAAACAGATGATCCTGGCTGTAGACGTGGAGCTGGAGGACAGGGTCCTCTGATGGAAATCCTGCACAGCCACATTTCCCAAAGTCTAGAAAATGTGAAAAAAAAATAATTAAAAAGCCACATGAAAAAAAAAGTTTTTTAAGTGAGCCAAATCAAGTCTTCCTTTATTTAGCCAAAACTGACAGAAATTCTTAAAAAATATATTCTAATATCAAAATTGTAATCAACTATGGCAAATAGTGACATTAATTATAATGTTTAGCTTCAGATAACTGAGATTCATTTAATTTAAAGCTGGGTGATGAAACGTTAATGTATCTTTACTTTAAGACTCATGTCAAGATGAAATTTCAAATAACAGTCTTATATACCTTAGCCAGAACACCTTAAAAAGACACATTTTAAACCATCATATTGTAATGTTATTCGTATTACAATAACTAGAAAATGATCAATCCATCTCCAGATGTCATCAGACTGGATCTGGCCGAGCCAGGAGCCCTGTTGTGTGTGGTTGAACGCCGTTTCAGTGATGTCAGTATAAACGCCACTGGTCAAAACGAAAGGGAGACACAGCCACTGTGGAAAGAGGAAAATACTCAGGAGGGTCTAAATAAAAGAAGGATACATCAGCTTCAGCTTCCATTGAGTATAAAACGCACCAAGCTCAGAAACACCAGTGAGATCTGGATGACGTCAGTGTAAGCCACCGAGTAGAGACCTCCAAGAACAGTGTAGGTGATCGCCACCGCGGCAGAGATCCAGACGCAAACGCCGAAGGGCAGATCTATAACTACACTCATGGTGGCTCCTGCAACACAGACAGCACACACAATGGAGGGAAAGCATGATGAGAATGTGGCAGTCAGTATGTGAGCATTACTTTGAGTGTACTTGTACATGCGTACCCAAGGCAATCAGTAGCGTAGGAAGCCAGACAACTTCTGTTAAGAGAGGAATGATGGCAAGAAACGCAGTCAGTTTGCTTCCATATTTCCTCTGAAAGGGATCCATCATACTGATGTAATGGTTCTCCCTCATTGGCTTTGCAAAGAACAGTCCACCTTTTTCAAGTGATGACAAAGAAGTGAACATTTTCATTATTTATCTCTGTGCCACGCCCGGCTCCATAGTGTTGTTACTGATACAGGATGTGTCTCAAAGGGCCAACAGAAGGTTGTTTAAGGTCAAACATTCAGATTCATGTTGAAGAGAGACTTACCGATGATAAAGGAAATGGACGTTTGCAGAGGAACAAGATTCCAGATGAGACCTTTGGTGGGGTCATAGACTGCTTCTGCAATACCAACAATGAAGGCACCTCCAACCCAAGTAGCTGCAGTGGAAACAAATGCATACACAGAGATGCATTATTAGAGTTGTTTCATTATTTACCGTCTATTAATTTAAAGGGTTCTGATTAAAGAAATGCCTAGCTATTTTTTCAGTAAAAAACATTATTATTATGTGACATGAACATATTAATACTCAAAAATGTATCCGATCAATCTACTCTTGAAAACAAACTTGAAGACTAGAGATCATTCAGGTGCATTCAAAAAATAATCAGTTAAACCACTCCGAGATGATCAATATGTGTATCTCAAATGATCAAATGAAAACTCACCAGTCATCGTGAAGACTCCCACTACCAAGCTGACACTCCGGTTAGCCAAAAAAGAAACCTCCAACCGTCCAGCTTGTGTGTTTTTCTCCATCTTCTTAGACTTTACTGAGGCCCAGATGCCGATTCCCAACACCAGCAGGTAAAAAGCTATCATCATTATCAGACCTGGTATATTGAGAGCCATGGTGGATTAAACCTACGATGGAGACAGTCCAACTCCTTCTAATGTGAGGTGCTTTATTAACTATTCAAACTGGTTTAAAACCATCAGTGGCATACGGTTCCTGGAACGTATAACATTTGTGTCAACAGCAATATCAATTTCTATTTGCTTTTAGCACGACTTCAAAGTGTGTCGGCTGTGCCTTTGATACAATGTAGATTTGTGTGTCTTCTGCTTGATTACGATAACATACTTTGTTGTTTTTCATATTCTCATCCAGTGGAGGCATGTTGATTTTGATCAACCTCAATGCAGTTCAATTTGTTATCATTATCATGTATATTTTAATTTGTTTTATCAACAATTAAGCCACAGTCAAATTATAATTAAAGCACATACAAATGTACCCTTGTGATGCTCAATAAATAATTACAGAGTGTCTTTATGTATCTTATGGTTACAGGGTGTCCTGAGAGGCACTCCGTCACAGACCGAAGTCATCGATGCAGAAACTTTAACAGTTGGCTTCCTGCTTACTCTTCTCATACAAGTGTACTTGATCGGTCAGTCTGTGAGAGATTAAAGGCAGCCTCACTCGGGCCTGGCTCCCACGGAGCCCTCCTGGCTGGCTCGCCAAATGTGGTGGCTGGATTTTTTGTAGTGGTTGGATGCTCTGTGCATTACAGGATATCGAGTCATCAGTTAGCAATGTGGATTTTGCATTTTAAGTCCGTCAATAGATTTTTGACAGCGAAAGTAAGTAATATTTCTCTAAAATAGGCACTGCATTTTATTGTTGAGTTGCACCTTTCTACAGAGACGGCATTTCCTTTTCTCAGTTTATTACGGCTGTCTAGTTCATAAAATAAACGTGTCCCTGTAAAATTAAACAGATAACACATATTTTAATGAATCTCTCAGATAAAAGGGTTTATTAATGGAAATGTGTCACTTTTCCCCAGTCAGGGAATAAAAGACCATGATTTGTAAAACTCTTGAAAGAACAAAATGTTTACAAGACATTAAGTCAACAGAAACTTAATCAACAAACTGTATCGAGTATTGGTTCATATTCAGAAACAGCAGCAGCCGTTGTACTATCAGCCTCTCTGGCTCTCTCTGCTGGTGGTGGTGCTTCCTGTGACTTCACCTTGAACACGTCCCACCTCTCAGGAAGGATCCCCTTGTTGAACAGGAGTGAGGCCACATATGAAACCACCAGGATGGAGGCCAGAGCAGACAGCATGCAGATGGACTTGACAGGAAAGCGCTGAATGTAAGTGCCATCCTCTAAAGTGCATCCTGGGAAATGTAGGATCACAGGGAGGCCAAACAACGGCTCTCCACACAAAACTCTCATCACAAAAGCAACAACATAGCCTGCAGCAGACCCATAACCATTGGATACCCTGACAAAGAGGACGCAGACCAGCTGGGGGAAAATAATGGTGTAAGTCAGGTCTGAGCCCAAGATCCAGAACACCATGATGCTGCTGTCCAGGTGGGTGAGGGATGTTCCCACAAGTCCTGTAGCCACGATGGAGACTCGGATCACCCACTGCAGCTCTTTATCGGATGCCTAAAAGCAAAAACATTAAAAACTTGAATATTTAATCTTGAGGGAGTGAATAAATGCAAAACCAAGTGAAGAGGTGAGGAAAACATAAAGAGCATGCTCCTGTTCCCTACTGCACCTGACTCCTGATGGTCTGGTAGATGTTGGTGGTGAAGATGGTGGCTGAAGACAAAAGTAAAGAGTCAGACGATGACATCACTGCAGCAGCAATAGCTCCGATGCCAAAGGCATAAATGTAGGTTGGGGTTAAATTCTGAAGGATGATGGGCAACACCATAGATGCCTCCCCTCGCTCATATGGAGGAGGAGAGCCATAGGAGGTGGAGTTCCAGTCTGAAACACAAGATGCAGAACAGACAACAATGAATGCTGATCCCTGAAGAGTACCAACAGGTAAAGAGATGAGATTACCTGTTGAAGCTGCTACAGCTCCAATCAGCACAGATGGGATTCCTATCATGATGATAGCTCCTGCTGCAATGAAACAGATGATCCTGGCTGTAGACGTGGAGCTGGAGGACAGGGTCCTCTGATGGAAATCCTGCACAGCCACATTTCCCAAAGTCTAGAAAATGTGGGGAAAAAACACGTAAAAAGACAAATTTTAAACCATCATACTGTAATGTTATTCATATTACCATCAGTAGAAAATGATCAATCCATCTCCAGATGTCATCAGACTGGATCTGGCCGAGCCAGGAGCCCTGTTGTGTGTGGTTGAACGCCGTTTCAGTGATGTCAGTATAAACGCCACTGGTCAAATGAAAGGGAGACACAGCCACTGTGGAAAGAGGAAAATACTCAGGAGGGTCTAAATAAAAGAAGGATACATCAGCTTCAGCTTCCATTGAGTATAAAACGCACCAAGCTCAGAAACACCAGTGAGATCTGGATGACGTCAGTGTAAGCCACCGAGTAGAGACCTCCAAGAACAGTGTAGGTGATCGCCACCGCGGCAGAGATCCAGAAGAAGCCAACAGAAGGTTGTTTAAGGTCAAACATTCAGATTCATGTTGAAGAGAGACTTACCGATGATAAAGGAAATGGACGTTTGCAGAGGAACAAGGGCCCAGATGAGACCTTTGGTGGGGTCATAGACTGCTTCTGCAATACCAACAATGAAGGCACCTCCAACCCAAGTAGCTGCAGTGGAAACAAATGCATACACAGAGATGCATTATTAGAGTTGTTTAATTATTTACCGTCTATTAATTTAAAGGGTTCTGATTAAAAACATGCCTAACCAGTGTTTTAGTAAGTACTCTCTTTTATATTGTTATGTAACAGTTTTTGCATTTGATTTTTGTTAATTAAGTGTACACATATTGTACATGCATTGATATGAATTTAAAAGTAAATAAAAGCACATTTCATTATTATTATCACATAAATCCATGTAAAATGGAGGGTCAGGAAACGCATATTACTCTCTAAAGATCAAAGGCAGATTATTACATTAACTTAATGATTGATTTGCGATGCTACAGGGACATTGGCGAGTCCAACGCTGCTCCTTTTTTACATTTTAACATACATTTTGGTTATATTTTATTTTAAGAGTAGTTCAATCGCTATTCTTCTCTTTTTTAAATTTTACTGCAATATTTCCTCTTGGATTTACTTTTTTACATTACATGTCATTTAGCTGACGCTTTTATCCAAAGCGACTTACAATCCTGTTATATTCATACACCATAGACGCAGCTACAGGGAGCAATTCAAGGTTAAGTGTCTTGCTCAAGGACACATCGATTAGGGCGGGGTTTGAACCTCCAACCCCCTGACCCATAGCTCATAGTTCCACTGCTATTATTATTATTAGTTCCTAAGAACTTTATATGGTCTGAAGGTCACCTGCAAAGATAACTTTGTGTTCTCGAGCTCACATGCTAACATAACTTTGTGTTCTCGAGCTCACATGCTAACATAACTTTATGTGGTCTGGAGCTCACCTGCTAACAAAATTGTATGTGTTCTTGAGCTCAGGCAATTCAAAGTGTTTCACATAAAAGTATGAAAACATAACGCTTACCCAACCTCATATAGGATACACTCATCAGCTGATACCCTGCAGCTGAGGCCAATTAGGCTTATTCCTGGCAGTGTTCCCTGAGCCACTCCCACACACACCTCCTCAGCTGATGCTAACACACCCAGCCACGTTTCTGACTCTGATGTGATCTATTTTAGTGAGTACACAAGCTGCAGCATTCTGGATCAATTTGAGGGACTTAAGAGCGCACTGATCATAAGAAATTGTAGTAATCTAGAAGTAACAAACACGTGAACTAAGATCGGCCCGATTCTTTAAATGTAACATAGGTGAAACAAATCGCCATTAAAAGACACGTTCCGATCAAAGATATCGCCACGATTCTTTATGGTTGTGTTGAATGCCAGGGCAATGCCATCTACAGAAACCACATTACTAGAAAGAAAAAAACAACCTTAAAAAGCCACATCAAAAAAGAAAATGTTGGCTCTAAAAATAAGTGCATTAAAAAGCACAAAGATTGGGGATAGATACGCAGTCAAAGAAAATATTTATTTGCATTACAAAACAAGCAAATTTGGTTAAAAGCTTTCACCACAGACATTTATAAATGTAAGTAATGCACATACAGGAGAACACTTCCAGAGATTTGTAGTCGTCATGCACGTGGGGATTTCTCCGTCCTCTGCAAAAACCACAGGACTAAAGAGAGACACGAATAACAGGGGAAGCAATCTTTAGACAGACATGTCATTTCTGCCATCCCATTCCAGTAGTGGCTTAGTCAACACACCAAGAAGCATCGCAATGTAATACACGAGAGACGCACGAGTCAATTTAAATGCACACAACCGATGCCGATCAATAAGAACATTGTAGTGTGGACACATGGAGTCATTATCACCTTGTTAAAAAGGTCATTCGTCCATCCTTTTGCTCCTCGAGTGAACAGCTCTTCAACGCCACGTCTGAAAGAAGAGCCCCGCTGAGGTCATGGAGACCCGATACTTTTAGGGACCAAGTCGAGGCCAAAGGTCTGGAAACGGGACGGATCAGAAGTTTCCCCTGATGCCTTCAATATGGAGCAGGTAGCTTAGCTTAGCATAACAACTGTAAACAGTAATCATGGGCTCCCTCTGGAGATCAGATGGTTGTGTGCATTTAAAATGGACTCCGTTACAGTAAGTGCAACTGATTAGAGGTTTAAAAAAAAAAAAAGCCCTGAAAACTTTTCATTCATCTTCTGGCTGTGATGGATCTCTCCACGAACACTAATTATAAGAATTAAGATTTCAGTTTTTCCTTTGTGCTCCCCATCCAATCAATTCTGATGAAAGCACAAGTTTACAGTCCGATGAAGCAGTTCAGTTAGCTAGCAGTTAAAATGCATTCATTTTGTCATTTGATTGATTATTTAGTCTAATGTTTGTTATAATATACATTGATTTGACGCAAAGTGTACAGTCACTTTTACATAGATGGAGATCATGTACTGTAAGTGTACATTCCAATTTACAAAGTTTTCACAGCATTACATTTATCAGGCAGTATTTAAATTATTTAGGTTTTCTTTATGCTGGAGGTCAAAGGTCACCTGACCACAGCTTAAATGAAGAAGAAGTAGAGAACCAAATCCAGGTCGATCAGCAGATCTCCAAACGGTCATCAGACTATCTTAAGGCTGTGTAAATAGAGTACCGCTATACCTGTCCATGTTTTCATCGACATTGGATTATAAAAAAAAGAAAACACACGCACAACTGATCAGAAGTACATGTACTGAAAACCACCAGCGAGATTCCAGAACTCCGCCTCTCCGTCCTTCTCCCCACGCTGCATTCGTCTGTATGTCAGTGCAGCTCACGCTCTCATATCATAACTGTGTCTCCACACACACACACACACACACACACACACACACACACACACACACACACACACACACACACACACACACACACACACACACACACACACACACACACACACACACACACACACACACACACACACACACACACACACACACACACACACACACACACACACACACACACACACACACACACACACACACACACACACACACACACACACACACACACACACACACACACACACACACACACACACACACACACACACACACACACACACACACACACCTGACTCTACAATATCAACATCCAAGATACAGGCTGAAGAAACTAGGAATTGGGTGCAGAGGTTTTCCAAAGAGGTTTGTGATAGACCCAGCCTTCGCCCTGGTGGAGAAGAAGAGAATAGCATCAACATATTGCTCTTTGTTGCTCTATTTTAAAGTCACCGAGATTCATGGAAAATCGGTGAGTGCAAAGTCAGACCCATCGGCGAGCGGCGAAGTCGTGACGCTCGCGTTGCACGTGCTCACCTCCCGGTCAAAGTGTCTGGTCCTCCAAGCGGTTTCGGTCTCGGCCCGGTGGCGCTCCTCCGTCCTCTGCCGCTCCTCCAGGATCCTCTTGTGCTCCGTGGCGTTCTCGATGTCCTTCTGCCGCAAGGCCTCGGTCACATGCTGCCACAGGCGCCTGAAACGCAGAGGAGAGATCACGACGCGGTCGAGGAAGGCCACGACTCCCCGGCGCGTGGATACAGGCTTCTGACCTGGACTCGGTGGGTCCCTGCTTCTCAACGGGCCGGACGCTCTTCTTGGAAACGGGCAGCTTGGTGACGTCGACCGCCCGCGTCTCCCCGCTGGTGTAGCTGAACTCCAGAACCCCGTTCCACTCGCCCTGCACGCGGCACACCACCGCGTTGGTGGCGTTGTGCTTCACCTCCCCCGTGACCCTACAAACCGGGCGGTGAGATGAATACATTTCCCACTGTGCGCGTCGTCAGATGAAAACTAACCAACGCGGATATGAACTCACTTGTGTAATTTGCCGCCGTAGAAAGGTTTCGTCTGGAAGGTGATGACCGCCGAGTAGCCGGATTTAGCGCAGTTGATGTTGACCTTCCCGCCCAGCTCCACCCAGGGAACGGTGAGGATGGAGCGAGCGTACGCACACGGCAGCGTGAACGTGTACTCTTCATCGTGCTCCAGCAGGTAAAGACAACCTGGAGGTGAAACGGGGAGGATGAGCTCATCAGAACGTCCTTTAAACTTTCATTCAGATAAAACGGGATACAAAAGCAGCGCCGGCTCACCTTCCCCGATCATGGACACGCCGATGGACATTCCCATGAACTTGCTCTTGGTCCATACGTGCGTGTTCACGCACATGCGCCTCTCCTGGCATTCGGCGTAGAAGCCGGACACGGGGGGGTGGTGGGACACCTGCTCCGCCACAAAGCGCACTTGGTAGGGGTCCTGGGAGGAGGCGGGGGGGTCGGGGCTCTCCTGCGGGGGCTCCTCGGGGGCCTCCGGGCTCCTGGGCACCTTCCAGGAGCAGTGGAAGGTCTCGCCGATGATGGGGTTGTAGGGCTTCTTGGCGATGGCCCCCTTGCGGCCCTCGTGGAAGGACGTGAGGTAGTACTCCACGAAGCGGACCATGCGGTCCTCCGGGCTGCCGCCGTCGGTGATGGTCACAAAGAGGTCCGGGTGGGACATGAAGTCGGCGTACATCTCCAGCAGAGAGCGCTTCTCCAGGATGAAGGTGGGCAGGACCACCTGGAAGGGCAACACGGAACAACACAAGTCACATGACGACCGCACCTTCCTCCTTTTTTCATTTGACGCGTCGTCAAGTGACATTTACAGGACGGGGCGCCGGGCTCAGTGTCCAGATCTCCATCAGAGCCAGTGGATCAGCTGATCAGAACCCCAAGAGGAGGATAAATACTCTGGAAGATAGGATGTCTCTGGTGGTTTTAAGTGCGTCCAGGAGGAGTAATTAGAAAGCGTGCTCACTTCAGCCTGGAAGGTCATTACAGCTGAGACCTGATCTAAGATTTACTTGTTATTACATCATATATTTAATCACTTCCCAGGGATTTCTAATGAAGCCGTCATACATGGGCGTGTTTAAATTAAATTATCGATTGAAAAAACTAATTTAAAGCTTTTTATTGACCTTTTACCTCAAAATCAGTTGCTAAAAGTAGAAGATTATCCCAGATATCCTCTTTTGTGAAAATGTACTTTGCACATAATCCAATAAGATTTGAAATATATGACAGAAAACCTGATCGAACCCCAAACTCGTTGTGGGCGGAGCTTGTGGTGGCGGAGCGTGTTTCTGTAACTCGACCCACCCGCGTGAGGTCCATCCCCAGCTTCAGCTGGGACAGCAGGTGTAGGATGACGCTGCGCTCCTCCTCCACAGCACCCAGGTCCTCCTCCTTGTCGGTGAAGGAGTCCTCGGCCTCATCCTCCGTGTCGATGTCTTCCTGCTCCTGAGGGAGGGAGGGAGGGAGGGAGGGAAATCAACAACCTGCTTGAATGAACCTTTTTTTTTCAAACCAACAAAAAACATAACCAGTAAAGTTTATAGCTGATTAAGAAAGGGGAAATAATGCATCTACTTCTCACTGACAGGTTGGTACAACTGATCCCAGAGGGTGTCATTCCCTTGGTCTTACCCCAGAGAAGCTGCAGGACTCGGGGCTGCTGAGCTCCAGCCCGCCCCCCTCCAGCGGGCCCTCCCCCAGCGAGCCGCTGCCGTTCTTCAGGATGTCGGGCAGCTTGGGCTCCAACCACTCGATGGTGGGTCCTGCCGTGGACGGGGAGCGCAAGGCGGCGGGTTTAGAGGTGGTCATGGTACGATGCCCCCTCCCTCCCAAGACCCCCTGACACTCGCGCACACACACACAGGCGTAGCTCCGCTCCACCCGTCGCCACACAACCACCTGGCTGCTGACGGCTGTCCGAGACAGAGTGTAACCCAACCCCTCCGGCAGACCAGGTATCAGGACACTTTGGCCCCGCCAGCAGGACACAGCCCCGCGCTCTGATTGGCTAAGCCCTCCACGTATGGCGAGGGCATTCGTTTTAACGTACGTTTAAAAAGGCGGGCAGATCGCATTCAAATTCACCGCGTGCGGCGGGAGTTTTATCTGATTGGCGGAGGCTTCGACTCCGACCTAATTAAATATACATCGAGTAATGAGATCTGCTGTGAAGAAGTGGGACATTAGCTGGTCGTTGAATTTCAAACCTTCCTGAGGAGAAAGGTTTGCCTTAGCACTTTGGGCTCGCTCCAAAACTGGAACATTAGGCAGATGTAGAACTGAAATCTGTCAACAAAGCGTTGCCGAGTGGACGTTTTAACCATTGGAGATCTCATTACAGAGACAGGTGGTAAGAATAGGCCCAGTTCCCCATCAATAATGGAGAATAATTCCACTGTGAGGCCGACGCTCGTGTTAGATTAGGTGCAGGCCTGCATATACAAGACTATGATTTGTTGTGGCCTCAGTTAACCGACAGCTTGCCTCACAGAGGCGGCTCATTGAGAAGACCACACTTCCTCTGCAGTGGGAAGAGCAGGAACGCTCAGATTCACTTTGTTCCCCCTTGACTGGAATGTTGGAATGACCTGCATGTAAACAATCACAGTATTCAAATTCACTATACGCACAGTGCCCCCCCCACACTGACCTCCCAGGGAGCCCCTCTGCCTGGCCACCTGCTGCAGGTGCAGGATGTGCAGGCACTCGTTGAGGCAGTTCATGGTGGCCATGGAGGTGGCCTTGAGCATCAGCAGATCCTGGTCCAGAGGGGAGAAGCCGGCGGCGGGCGGCAGGCCCTCGATGCTCTGGATTAGGTCTCGGTGTTGGTCCTGGGCCTTGGTCATCATCTGGGAGGGATCACGAGGAGAGTCGGGTTATATAATGCAATCTGTGGGTAATAGAGTTTATCTGTGGAGGTACTTGGTTTAAATTCATTTAAAATTCATATTTTTAAACTCTAACATGAATAAAAATAGAAGATGCTAATACCCTCTAACCTTCCTGTGTTAAAAACATTGAGGAACTACATGGACGGTATTTTTATCTTGTGAATCAGCATTTCTTAAATTGTCAACGAATGTGATTCAGCTCGAGCATTAAAAATCTAAAACATTTAAATGACTGCCGAGTTCTGATTAGTAAATAATAAATGACTGCAATGTTTGAAGGGAGAAGAAAAAAACAATCAATAGATGAATAAAAACATGATCGATCCAGAGTGTGTAGCTGCACACTGATGTTAATGAAAGAGCTGCGCCCCTTAGTGGTCAGCGTGCATTACACAAATAGGTAAAAGTGAAGAGGGGTCTTATATTTAAAATATATAAATCATAACAATGCTCCCTCTGTACATTTGTGTGCATCTATGCCGACATGTGGGAGGAGGATTTTGGAGGATTTTCTGGCTGCAGCTTGGTTGCGTAACAAATGCGTCACCACACCTCCCAGCCTTAACAGCATTTTGATTGGATCAGATGTTCTTGATTTCACTTGTAACCCCAGCAGCAGCCCAACACCTTGGCACAGATGTAGGTTGAGCTCATGTCTCTTCCAGGAAGTGTGATTTACTTAATCTCATCTCCAATATAAAGAGCATCGAGACATTTTGCCTCTACCATCTTCAAAGCAGTTATTTTGTTCGATTCTCCCAACACATAACTCAGTCTCTGGCCAGCTGTACCTCTCTGGCGTCCATCAGGTGGTCCGGCACCAGGGACCTCTTGCTGGAGTAGAGCGACGAGCCCTTGTTTAACTGCGACCAGCCGAATAAGTTGTTGGGGTTTTGGCTGGGCCGGCGTATCGACAAGGGAGAGCTGCCGCTGCCTTGAGACGCCATTGAGTAGCTCCGGGACTTGGGTGGAGGATTTGTCTGCTAAAGTGCAAAAAAACATCCCATCTCGTCATTCTCTAATAAAAGATGTACAACTCCTAACAGATGGATTCTGAGGGGAAAGAAAGAGAGCTTCGGGGACTTCTGTACATCTCAAGACCATTCGATGTGGGCAGCGGCGATCAATATCCAGATCAATAGCAGAGATTACTGCGCTTCAAAACAGGGTCAAAACAGATTCATTTTTGGATAGACATTAATATTTCTCAGCTGGACAAGCTTCTGCTCTGCACTTTAATTTAAATGCATCACACAAACAGCCAATAAAGGGATATCATACACTGATAAACAACATGTTGGCATTGACTAACATTTAATCAAAACACAGTAAATGTTATTTCTAATGATGTGCATAACATCTCTGTATATGTGTAATATTTAGCACGTCTTACCTTGCCCATGGCCTCCGTGTGGTGCTGGGTGCAGATCTGCAGTCGACTCACCCAGTGCTGTCTCTCTTTGGCATCGGTGGCTGAGAAACAAATTAAAGAAGGAAAAAAAACAAAGAGCTCAAACCCATCTTACTCTACTACGATGATCGATTCCCCGAGCGCTGCTGCATCACCAGCAGCAGATAATGGAGAAAAAAACATCCAGATCAATATCGCATGAACCTGATGGATGGTGATGACAGGAGAAAAAAAAGAGAAGAACAAAAAAAAGGCTGACAAGCACAAGGTGAACAGCTCGATTCGTGGAAGCTCAGAGACGAGCGCATGACGTACGCTGGTCTGTGAACTGTTGAACATAAACCTCACCCACCCCGGAGCTTGTACTGCTCCCCGCTGATGGCGTTGACGGTGAAGGTGTGGGAGTCCTCGTCGCTGGGGGAGATGACGGCCCCCGCCAGGGGGAGCATCCCGCGGGGCTTCTGGGGCCGAGACTGCTCGTTGACGAAGTACTCCAGCAAGCCCGCATCATTGTTCAACACAAAGAACCTGGAAGCAAACACACGCTCCGACGGTCACTTGGCGTTGGATTGGATTACAACATAACCTGGCAGAAAGGGTCTGATAAGAGTTTCTAGATTGGGACACTAAACATTTTTACACAACTCACCTGTATTGCCACCCTGTCACAAGGTTGGTGTATTTCATCAAGTAGCCATCAATATTCTCCATGTGGTCACTGATATGAAAGATGATCAAGGGAGGTAAAGAACACGTGTTAAAATGCTGTGAGTGTATGGACACGCACGCACGCGCACAAATCAATTAGCCTTATCACAGATTTGCTGTGTTATCTGTTAGAAAGCAAACAGGATCATAAACTAAAGAGCAAATCGGTCATATAGTGGACAGTCCAAACATGTTATGCATATGTCGCAACCGCCCAGGTAAACAAAGCAGCTTAAATGTAACGTCACGGTGACAGTCACCTACCTGTACTGCCAACTTTTGGCACTTGCACGTCCCGAGCTCGGGGTCCTGGTCTGGGGCAACACATCCAGTTTCCCTTCGTTTTCCGGGACTCGAACCGCCGCCGTCTCCGCTTGCATAGTCACCAGCAACGGAGCCTTTCGTTAGACGCCTGTGAAGCTAAGCTAGGTCACCACAGATTTGATTAACTGTACGAGTCTTTCCTTATGACGCGTGGTGACGGTTCGTCCCTTAGGGAAACGTAACCCAACCGACGTGGACTGTTAAGTTGAATAGCGTTTGAAAAAGCATGGTCAACAGTGCCAGGGAGTAGCCTTCTGTGCCTGCTAGCTCGCCTGATATTTACTGCTTTGGCAGGAAACCAGTCACATGACTATCTCACGAGCACAACTTCCGTGTTTCGATTAATTCTTTAAATTGTTTTATTTAAAGGATTAAACATAGTAATATTCGTCCAATATGTAAAAACTAAACTTTTAGACATGTTTTAAATAAATAAGTAACCACTTTATTTTATTTGTTTACACTCACTCGTAGAACATTTCCCTCTTTTACTGTTTCATCCTTCACAATAAAATACACATACACTGCAACACTGCTTTTCTATACAACTATTAACGCAATTTCGTAATATTGCTAACAGTAAATTGTATGATTATTAATGTGTGAATTTGTTTGTTTGTTTATGCTGTGTGTAGCAAAACAAGAAGGAATATCATCACCGTTATCGTTTTATTTTGAAAAACATGTATACCGGAAGTCTCAATAAATATATGGTCTGTCTTGACGTCGGTTGGCTAAGCCAACACTTAACAATAGATGATCGGTAAACGCGTGGTACATTAGATTTTCCTTCCTTATTTATGTACTCTCACTTCCTACTTTTAAAATGGTGTAAACCCTGTAAAATTCTGAAATAATATTATTTGTTTTAAAGCGTTAAAATGGCTGTGATACTTGTTGCAGTGCGGTAACGCGTGGTTCCCTCCGCTGAAAGGGAGTGAGGGGAGGAGTGAGTCGGTGGTGAACACATAGGGCGTATGAGGAAGTTCTAATACACGGTGAATAAAAAGAACAACAGTACAGCCGACACACGGACTCTGCCACGTTCAAAATGCCCGCAATGAAAGTCTGCATCGTGGGATCTGGAAACTGGTAATTACAAATCTCTTATCAACGCATCTTTCATCTAATTATTATTATCTTTCGGTAAATGTTTCAAGAACTGAAGTGAACGCGGATGTTTGCACAATTCTGTTGCAGCGTGATCACGTTTTTATAGATCGATTCCTTTGATGCCTGAGTAATAATGAGCGTTTTAACACTTGCATGGGTGTTTGCCTGCCAGTGTATCAGCATGACGTCAACACAGTAGTGGTGTGATGTGTTCCATTTCCACCAGAACAATCATTTTCCACCTGTTCTGACATGCTTTACTCTCCTATAGTCCCGTGTGGAGTGTTGCTCCTGCAATGATTGTGTTCTTTACTCCCTCCAGGGGCTCTTCGATTGCCAAAATAATCGGTCGCAATGTCAAAGCATCCAACCGGTTCAACCCCATAGTGAACATGTGGGTTTATGAAGAAATGATCGATGGGAAGAAGCTCACAGAGATCATCAACACGGAGCACCAAAATGTCAAATACCTACCAGGCCACACTCTGCCCCGGAATGTGGTGAGATTAAGTTCTGCTCACCTCATTAAATAGCAGGAAATAAAAAAGTGTAAGCAGAGATGCTGAGGAGAGAAATAGTCTTTCATGATACTTATCGATGTGTGTATGATGAATAATATCCTGCATTTTGTGGTTGTTTAGTGCTGTATTTGTCACATGATATCGAGATGTTTCTCCCGTCATCTCCATTCAGAACTTATTTCTTAATTACTTGTATAAACTCAGTTATTGTCATATAGTTGTGTATTTAGTTTTATTGTTGTTATTTTTATGGATGTCCATAAAGAAAAAATATAAGATGCTACATTTCCAGGGGTCTATTCTGATTTTATTGATTTCTGATAATTTTTTGGGTCTTATTATTAGATGTATAGGATAGAAAAAGTGGGCAGGACAAAAGTATATGTTGACTAATCTGCCACTACGACTGTATATCTCTAGGTCGCGGTTCCAGAAATCACAGAAGCCGTCAAAGGAGCAAAGATCCTGGTCTTCGTCATTCCTCACCAGTTCATCAGCAAACTGTGTGACCAGATAAAACCTCAAATCACAGAGGGAACCATCGGGATATCGCTCATCAAAGTAAGATCCCGTTATTATTGCACTTCGTGTCGTCTTTCCTTCGGCAGCCGAAAAGGGGAAATATGGTCACCTGACTTTGTAGTTGCGCAACATGCAGATTATCACCGCTTCTTGGTTCTCGCTCTCCAGGGTATCGACGAGGGGCCGGAGGGACTGAAGCTCATCTCCGACATCATCCGGGAGAAACTGGAGATCGAGGTCAGCGTCCTGATGGGCGCCAACATCGCCAGCGAGGTGGCGGATGAGAAGTTCTGTGAAACCACAATCGGTTCGACATTTTTTCCTGACTTCCTGTTTCTATGCGTAGGGTGATTCAAGAGAAGAGGGACGGCGTGTGGTGGGCAGACGGAGTCTAACACTGCAGCGTCACTTCCCTGTTTGACAAATACAGTGACATTGGGCATGTTTCTGTTTCTTCTCTTCGACGCAGGTGCAAAGAACGAGGCGAACGGCCTCGTCTTCAAAGAGCTGCTGCAGACTCCCAACTTCCGCATCACGGTCGTAGAGGAGAGCGACACGGTGGAGATGTGTGGCGCTCTCAAGGTAACCAACGCCACCTAGTTGTGAAAAACTAAGCGGACGTTTCTTAATGCGAGAGTCCAAGAAACTAAACGTTTGCCTGGCAGAACATCGTGGCGGTGGGCGCCGGATTCTGCGACGGCCTGGGCTTCGGCGACAACACCAAGGCGGCGGTGATCCGGCTGGGTCTGATGGAAATGGTGGCCTTCGCCAAGTTGTTCTGCAAAGGCCAGGTGAGCTCCGACACCTTCCTGGAGAGCTGCGGCGTGGCCGACCTCATCACCACCTGCTACGGCGGGCGCAACCGCAAAGTGGCGGAGGCCTTTGTGGTAACGTCCAAGGTGAGTCTACTTTTATATATACATATTGTGTCCGTTGGCTTAATGTAGGTAAACAACATTTAAACCGTTCCTGTGTCCAGAGTATTGTTGAGCTGGAGGCTGAGATGCTCAACGGGCAGAAGCTGCAGGGCCCTCAGACCTCCGCTGAGGTCTACAAGCTCCTCCAAAAGAAGGACTTGGTCAACAAGTGGGTCCATGTTCCTCTTCTAAATGCATTTTGCTCGTCTTCTGGCTCCCACAACGTCACATTGAGCGTTTCTCCTGCAGGTTTCCACTGTTTTCCGCAGTCTACCAGATCTGCTTTGAGGGCAAAGAGGTGAAGGAGTTCATCACCTGTCTGCAGAACCACCCGGAGCACATTTGATGAGCCCGTCGACCGTGTTTACGGGCGCGGCGTCGATGGCGAGGTACCACCACTAGAGGCCGCAAGAGTTGCATCGGAAAGAAAACGCACATCACAACAGAAAGAGATCCAACACTCGCACTTTCTATTGGTGGTGTATCGTAATGGGTCTCATATTTCTCCGAGCTGTAAAAGCACATTTTTATAGATTTTTATTTTGTGCAATAGTATTAGCATGTAGGAAGTTATATCGCTCCTTTTTTTTTTTTTTAAAGGCAATGCACTCCTCTTATTGTATCCCTAAAATAATGTCAAATTTGTCATTACGTTGTTTTCGCAATAAAATCAATTCATAAGAAACTGAAAACTGTCTCTTAATTTTGAAAGAGCCTGCAAGAAATGTCAGTTTTGTACAATTTCAACACTTTGCCACGAGGGAGTGTTTCCCGTAGTGACGGGTGAAGAGGCCGCTGCTCATCGCGTGCCCTGAAACGAGAGCTTGGACCAAGGAGCTGACGGCCGCTCCGTGGTTGAGCTGGATCCCACAGTCTGGCTGAAGCGGGTTCCCACGAGGGCTGCGGTAACTCGGTATGAGGACGCCGATTAAGGAACAAACGGCGTCCTTGTCCCTCCAGGTCAGAGCGGCGAAGCCTCCGTCTCCCATCACGGTTCCTCCGTGGTCTATCCGTGTCCATCTCTGGACGCACACTGCAGAGATAAGGACGTCCAGTCCGTCTGTCGCCGCTCGCCCACTTTCCAAGCTATCTCTCCCTCTGCAGGCTCACGGGCCTCCACGTCTGCCCAGATCCCAGGACATCAAAGGGCCCGCCGGGAGGGTGACGGAGGAGTGATGGGGATGGAGGTGGAGGGGGGGCGTGAGGTTCCCGTGGGAGAGCTGAGGGGTCTCGCGGGTTCGATGTCCTCCGCTCTGGAGGGCTCTACTCATCATCTAACGGCAACTGTCATCGGTGGGGTTTCTGAGCGAGCGCCGAGACCCTTGTGGAGGTTTCAAAGAGAAGGGCTCACCCTCGGATGAGACCCCGAGTTTGAAAGAGGAGCTTAATCACCACGGTTACTTGTATGTCGGTCCCCCCCCCCCCCCCCCCCGACCCGACACATATAAACACTGTCCTCCTGCAGGAGGCCCGTTGGACACACAATAACAGAGCATGCATTGAGGTCAGTGTTGCTCTTGTTTCAGCAATATGCTTCATTACCAAGAGTGTGTGTGTAAACAAACATAACACACTCCCACCCGTGCTTGAAGGAGTAGTTCAACATTTTTGGAAGGTATGCTTTCGTTCCTCTTTTCTTGGCATGAAGGCCGTGAGTGAGTCTGGCTCTGAAATCCACCTTTCAGCACTTCTTAAGCCGCCTGATTAACTCGTTGTGTCTCCTTTGTTTAACTTTTAAAGAGTAAAGAAAAGAAGAAGAGAAGAAGAGAAGAAGAGAGAGTTAAATGACAAGTCTCTGTACGGTAAAAGCTGGAGCAACTGGAACGGTGAGACATGTTGTGCTCTCTGATTTATCATGTATAAAGTTTAAAAAGACCAAAAAATCCTCTAATAAACTGCATTGCAGCTCGGCGTTTCCTGGATGATATCAACCCAAAGACACGTTGAGAAACCTTTCAGCACATTCCACACGGACGTGATTTACGAGGTGCGATGAGACCGGGCTGTTATTCACAGGCGGCTTATCACACCTATGTCTCAGTTGTGCATCCAAACTTCTCCCCCGAGTCCTCCTTTTGTTTAGTTTGGTTCTTCATTAGATATGTGGGCCACCCCCAGGCCGGACCACATGGTTCAGGCCTTTAGATTTATGGTCCCCAGAGAGGCTTTGGGTCAGGCCAGCAGACAGCGCCTCATGTTACCTTCAGGGATGCACGGCCTGTGTTTTATCTGGATACGCGGATACATTTATGGACGTGTGTGTGTGTGCTTGACACTTTTTCCTATACCTCCTCGGCTAATTACAGGGGGGCCGATCTCGTCGGCTGTCGCCGCCACACCTCTCTGTACATGTCAATGACCGCCCGATGGGACCCCCGTCTCCTTCCTCCAGCCCATACACAATGCTCTCATTGAAAGCGAGGGATGCCACTCCTCGTCCCAGCTGGCACAACTAGCAACCACTCCTACTCCTCTCCTTTTTTAAATCCTCCCCTCCATCCTTCACCTCTGCCCGGCCGCCTTCATCATCGCCTCGGCCTAATCTGTGTCACGTTCACGGGGGACATGCCGCACCTCTCCCCCCCACCTACTCCCAGACTCTGCATCCTTTTGTGTTTGCCAGCGCTCTGATGAGAGAAAGAGAAGCAGGGGGGGGGTTCTCGGATTTGTCTTTTTCTTTTTGCAGTCGGGGGGGCAGAGGAGGAGGACTTGGCAGGAAGCCTGGTCGTGGCACTGCATACAAACACAGGGCTAGGGGAGGGGGGACACAAGGCCTATTTGTTTGACTCCCCCATCCTCTCACCTCAGGAAGACGGGAGGAAATGGCACGAGACAGCCATGAGACAACGGGCCTCGCCTCCATCGATCCCGCAACACAGCCGGAGGAACGGACCGCGTCGGGAACCATTGAGCGTGAAGTCACTTCTTCAGTGAGCTCTTGGCCCGATGCCCAGCCTTGTGAAAAGGCACTTTGAATAAATATAAAATACGATGAGACGTTATGTGAATCTACAACACGGCATCGAGAGAGTAACCGCCGATTTATCGGCGCAATATATCTCGGACTACACAAACGGCAACATTCGCCAAAGCTGGACGTCTCCTGTGTTTTTACACATTACATCTTGGTTCTTCGAGCTCGATTCAAAGTCGCTGACATCAGCGCAAAAACTCCACGATTGCCTTTGATTTGTGGATAATGAAATCTCCACCGTGTGCACCGTACTTGTTTCTCTCTTTCATGTCGAAAGAGAAGGGTCGGGCTTGTTTCCCCCCTCAGACGTTCTCACTTTCTTTCGGTCCTGGAAAGCTCTGCAGCACATGTAGACCTCGGGGATCGTCTGGTGTTTCCATTACACGTCTGTGCTAGTCGCGTTCCAAAATGTCCCGTTGATAGGAGACAACGTTTCCATGAAGCAGGTACACCGAAGGAGCTGTAAGTATTGCAGCTGACTGCTTTATGGCCGCTCCGGTCGTAACCGCGGTCGCACCGAGCCCTCCTAAAGGGAGGCCCTGTGGTGGGAGGGCGAGGCGGCCCGACACGTCTGGAAGAAGATGGGGCGATGGGGAGACGTCCGTTTATCTATTCCTGCATCTGTTTGCATTTTTTAAGTCTTTCCATATTCGACCCCGTTCACCTTTTTGGATGTTTAAATACATCGTCGCTGTGTGAGCGATGTAAAGAAAGGATGTGATTGTTCTTGAAAGAGTGACGCTCTCTTCCACGGAGAGCGCCTGCGATGTAACGGACCACTAAATGCTTTGACCCGCCTCCCTGCATCCTCTCTGCACAGCTGCAGAAGATATACGGCCTTCCCCTCTCCGATAGTTTCCTCAGTGCTCCTGCAGGGATCTGACCTGTGACATGAAAGAGTCGGACCTCATGCCCGGGAAGGGTCCGGATGTGCCGAAGGTCAAGACGTATACGTTCCCGGATCGTTAGCCGCGACCTCCCAACCGACACATGTTTACATCAATGCGTGTGCAAGGTTTAGGCCCTGAACTGCAGCAATAGGTAATACATGGCTCAAATTGATAACTCCCCCAATACTGGTGGATTCAAGATACTCTGAGGGTTCTTGAGAGGCCAAAACGACAAGTTAAGCGTGTTGTTCCTTCCCCTTGTGCCAGTGAACGCACCATAAAGTGTTGTGTAGGCCCAATGCCTGTTCTCGTATTTTTTGGACATTTTAAACTGGAAAACAAACATGTTTTTTGTTCCTGTCCTGTGGCATTACTTTGACTCCAGATTGTTCTATTGGATTAAAGGGAAACATTACCAGTCTGCAATTAAGAAATCCCAGACTTCCTTTGTCAGACGCTAACGTCTCATAATATTACCCGTTATTACATTAGATGCCAGTCGACGGACACAATGCTGCTTTTTATCTGGTGAGCCTCTGACATTATGGCCTAATTGAATACCCGTGAGAAACGGCTGGTTTGGAACGATGGTCTTTGATTGGCTATTAGCGTAGCTCCAACACGGTGCAGAAATTGGTTTAAAAAAAAGTGATTTATGTGGTTTAACTTCAAGACACACATTGAATAATTCATTAACATGTTGAAAGGAGTGTCTTCTACATATTGGAGGATCATATAAGGACCTGAGTCCGGATATGTTCTCATGAGTGGATGTTTGTGTCCCGTATAATGCCTGCGGAGCTGTTTCTGTCCCTCAGGACCCCAAAGTCTCTCACGTCCAAGCGATGGCTACCGTCGTGCCGTTGCGTCACCTCTACCCTCCATCTCATCGGGCCTTTCGGGTTTACTCCTCGGCTCTGTGAGCAGAACAATGTTGCAACGCGGTGAGCTTAGAGGGGAAGAATGCGACAACAGAATGGAATCGCTGGGAGGAAGGATCGCATTCGAGACCACGAGGAATGCGCCGGAGAGATGGGCTGAAGAAGGGGGCATTATGTTCACAGTGGGTTGGGGATGACAGGCAGTGGGCGGCTGATGCCGTATAGCTCGAAGGGCTCTCTCACACACACACACACACACACACACACACACACACACACACACACACACACACACACACACACACACAACTTTGAATTTCAAAGTTTAATTGGAAGGGATGGCAGCATTCTATAAAAAAACAAACAAAGAAAAATAAAGTAAAAATGCCATCTGGGATGAAGTTGATTCAACTTCTTGTGGGCTGTGAGGACGGGTGGCAGCGAGGAATGTAACGCGCCAAGGAGTCCAATGAAAAGCAGAGGGCCGGTGGCTCCCCGGAGGCCTGGAGAAGTCGACTTGGCAGCGACGCCATGGAGTCATGCGCCTCCATTTAAATGAGAAAGGCGAGAAAGGAGAGAGACGGGGAAAGGGAAGGGGAGGGAGAGAAATACAGGCTGCCGGCCCGCCAAGCCGACACACTTGAGGAATGCTCTCGGTGCCATTACAGCTACTGCTGTCTGAGTCAGGGAAACGGCTCGAGTCGAGTCAGCAGGTCTCGCAGCCAGGGTAAACGGATGACGGGCGCCGCCATCAGACCTCACAGAGACCTGGCGGATTCGGAGCGTGGAAGTGGTGCACGCATTCCACGTGTCTGTGTAACACAGTGGAAACAGGTTCAAGTGAAATCCCCGCGAAACTACGCCACCTGCTGTTGTAACCTTGCACCCAAAGGGATGTCGCCACATTGAGGATGAGCCATTACACCTTGTGTTTAAGACTCAAATGCTCTTTTTATTAAAACACATTCAAATGTGACATAGTTGAAACGGTTCAAGTTCAATCCAGATAAATGGGAAAACTACGCCACCTGTCGTTGTAAATGTGTACCTGCGCTGATTAATAGACGCAAAGCACTATGGGTAATCCTCAGAGTAACGGAGGATTCGCGAATAGGTAAGATGTCCGTGGACAATATAGTGTTAGCTATCGGAAAAAGTACATAAAGGGTGAGCTGGCTATATTTGTTTTGATAGTAATGGTCTTACATTATATTCGCCATGTTTTCATGAAGTTGACTTTTAGTTTTCATTAATAGTTTCATTGCCAGTAAAGAATGTCTCCATCCAGCTAGCTAACACTGACGTGACGCGGTCTTTTTCTAGACTGAGCATGCGCAGTTGCCCACCCGAGATGACTAGTCTATTACCATATTGTCTTTTGACGTTAATGTAGGTGTGTTACAGTATGTTGTTCTATTGAGTGTGTTAATGTTTTAAAACACCCCGTTTTTTCATTCAGTTAACTATTATTTTTCTACGTGTTTTATTGCCAAAAAAGAATGTTTCCCGTCCAGCTAGCTAACACACGAGATGACCGCTACTACAGTGTCCTTCCTCATGAATGCAGGTGTGTTACAGTATGTTGTTCTTTTGAGTTTAGTAATGTTTAAAATGTTCAATATCTACATGTTTACTCGGTTACATAATTGTTATAACATGAATAGTATGTTAAACAAAAATCTAAATATATTTCTATATTTATTTTGTATTTCTCCTCATGCATTTTAGAGGGACAGTTTCTGTTCCATTTCATTCACATGTATTTAAACCCACTATCACTGTCATTATACAACTGTACTAGTGTATTAAAAAGGGTAATAATAGACTGAACATGCGCTCTTGCCCACACAAAATGACGTACTATGTTACCCTTTGTCGTGAATGCAGATGTGGAATAAATTGCAGTTACCACACGCCTGCCCGGCTCCATGAGAATCATTTGGCCAGAGGTGACATCTGCATACGGTTGGTGATTGCTCCACATAGCTCCACGTCAAAGTGTTTCAGACGTGATCACTGTCTTGTCTTGTCGATTTCTGTGGAGGTGAGTGTGTGTCTGTGTGTGAGTGTGAGTGAGGCATGTGCTGCGACTCCTCCAGCCATGGCAGTTAGTTAATAAACACAGGCCTGTCAACAGCTGCTGGTGATGTAATGTGGAACTTCTCCTCACTCTCCTTATCCTCCCGCCCCACCCCGCCTCCCTCACTCCCTCCACCAACCCTCTCTTCTATTTACAAGTCTCTCTGGGTGTTGATGCAGACTTCCAGCAGCGCCAGCACAGAGAGTGTGTGTGTGTGTGTGTGAGGGTGTGGGCGTGTGTGTTTGTGCGCGGCTTCCCCCTGCAAAGTGTTGCAGCGGGATTTACGACAGCATGTTTTCAGCTGCCATCAAAGGAAATTCCACATCATCAGGTTGTCTTCCGAACCAAAACACCTCTGAGAGTCTGGGAACTGGAGAGCTGGCTCCAGACCTGTTGAGTGGAGAGGATCCGGCCGACGCAGGGTAAGTTTGGATTCCTGCTTGTTTGTCTTCTGACCTTCTGGGAGGTGAACTGTGTGTGCAGAGCTCCATGGCTGCTAATTCATGCTAATAGCCTGCAATGGCTCATTTGGTTTTAATCAATTAAAGCAACTCGTATGTGCGGGTGAGTAACATATGGCTTGTTTTATTCAAGCCCAACTTCAGCCCTGTATGCGACCGTGTTTAATATTTAATGTTTACAAAGGAAGCAACTGAAACACGTTTTAAATTTGCGAAATGAATGTGAACTTTTATATCTGGATGGCTTAAAGCATTACAACAAAAATGCAGTTAAATTAGTGTAAACTTTATAACGTTAAGGGATGTCCCCATATTGATGATTAAGCTAGTAGCAGCTAAGCCTTGTCTTTATGACTCAAATGTAAGAATACACATGTAAAGACGCAACAAAATCATCACCATCAACTTTATTAACAGGCAAAAATAACTATTTTTAGGGTTAGTTGATTTTGATCAAATAAAATGGATCTTTTGGGCGACACTGTGGCAGCTGACAAACAACAACAACAACACACAGGCACGCTGTTGTTTCTCAAGCTGTCGGCAGCCGGCTGATGAAACGCTCGTGTTCAGGTATTTAGTGAGCTGCCAATCGCTTGCATACCAAAGGGAGGAAGGGGGGGGGGGCACGGTTGTGTATTTTGATAACGGTCGGAAAATTCCTCTGCCCTCACTTGGCTTGCTGCATCACCCTCGGGCCCTCGGAGTATATTTTTCTCGCTTCTTTTTCCCTCTACCTGTAGCTATCAAGAGAGTTCAGCACAGCCGACGCACGCTGGGCTTCAGTGGCGGGTCCCTCGACAGGAAGCACACGTCTTTCCCCAGGATGTATATTAAAGCATCCTATCCATCTGGTGGGATAAGCACAGGGAATCGTAGGGACTCCCCTCATGAAGATGACGACATTACATTCATTGTTTTCTTTGTTTTTCACCCCCCACCAAATCTCCAGCCCGTTTAAACCCTCACATTAAATTGCCAGCTAAGTCCTGCTGACTAAAGCAGATTTAAAGCTGCTCAGACAAGTCCTGGCTGGCAGAATCTTTATCATTAAAGGAGACGGAGAAACACTTTTCTCGTGCGCAGATTGTTTCCCTTTATCTTGTCTGACGTGCTCTTGGCGAGGAAGTAATTGAGGTGTTTGCGTAGTATAATATGTGAGAGAACCAGTCTTTTCAGTTGTCTCTTGGATGGACCATCAGTCATGTTTGACAAGCGTTCTTTAACAAGTGGGTTAAGTCATATATTGATAATACACTCTTCAAAGAGACAGCATGGTGGAGAGGGAGGGCCTCATGCCTCACATTATGTTTTATTTACCAAAGAAGAAAAAACTATTTAATTCTCCGAACACTTGAGGAGACAGAACTGGAGCGTCTGGTGATGAGTGTGAATATACGCACAGGGGAGTGGATTAAAAATGCAGAATGAGGTGTCGCATATGTCTTCTTATTGTGAACAGGCAACGGATGATTTGGAGAGGCCTAGCGGTGCTCCTGAGCTTCTGTTTGTTCACCGTTTTAAAGATCAAACCTCACTCCCTCGATCTTGTTGTAAATGAAATACCTTCAGGCGTTGAATATTTGTGATGGAACTTTTTTGTCTGGATGTGAATGAGGACCAAATAATTACCTTTTAAAGATATGAAATAAATACAAATAATCATCCAGAACCACAGAAGCGTACACACATGTCCAAGCCTCCCTACTGCTCACTGTTGGAAGGACATATGTTGTTTATTCAGCTATACATAGGCGGTCCTGTCGGCAATAAAGACGTGGGCGCGCACAGCTTCTGTGTTAACCTGTGCACACCAATGTGCTCATGCGATCTTATCGTGTAACTCGTGTGCACATGTTCTGCCTGGCGTTGCGTCATAGAACAAAAATACAAAACGGTCCTCGCGGCATCGGCGTTCACTTTAAAGTGACTGTTTAAATTGACCTATTAGCCCCGACAGTAAGCCCGACGTGTTCGCACCCGCGTGATGGATACTTAAAGTTGTTATGATTACCAGCGTGGTTTGAACACAGCACACTGGAAACATTGAGAAAAGGACGCCGAGCTTTAATGATTGGTTTGCTGACAGTCTCGAAACAACAACAGACCGGGCTGAGATATGGCTTATTGTCGGAGGCTCCCAGACTCCCAGTAATTCCACGCCAGGCCGTTCCAGGCTACAGTTGGCCCCGGACCCATGCAGAGGCGGGACCATCCGATCCGGGCCAGCAGAGGGACTCAAAACATCCGATCGGCGCGCACCATCTGTGCCGCTAGAATATAGATGGACCTCTCTCTCTCCGCACGTTAAACCCCACATCAGACACTTGCATGCTTCCAATTTTCTCCTCAATGAATGGAGAGTTAATAGCCCCCCCCCACTTCCCCTTCCCCTTCCCCCTCCTTTTGGGTAGCAGGGGCGAATTAAATGCGAGGCTCAAACCTATAATCCTCTCCCGGTCATTCATTCTCCTCCCGTGGCGGACATGGCAATCTGGATGAATCACTCAGAAGAAGACATGGAGAGAGAACTGGGCCGTGGACCGGTGGGAAGCCTCCGCGCTGACCCCGTTTCAGCCCCATGGAGACTAAATGAATCGTTCCTGGGGCAGAAGGGGTTGCACCAATCAATGTCCAATCCCATCCACCATCCATTTCCAGGCCCTGGCACTTCCTGGCATTGCTCTTTTTCTGTGGGTTGGGAGGGAGGTCATGGTATTGATGATGGGAGGACCGAGTCCCTGCTTCGCCAAGAGGCTTTTCTTTCTGAGACCTTTTTGTTTTCTGTAGGTTTATAATAGAAGAGAGAGTTAATTAAAAACTGAAATCCCTTCCTCCGAAAGAGTCTTTGGCTCTCCCTCCTTCATTCTCCTCCTCCAGATGGCCATTTGAATATCGGTTCTCATTTATTTGCGAGACACCTATCGTACAGTTTAATGTATAACCCGCGACTAAATAAATCCGCGAGGTAAACAAGTAATTGCGGGACATTCTTTTATTGAAAAAATTACTCATTTTCACGAGAGTGGGGTCCAAAGGTCAAGGCACACACTTCACCCCCACTCGATCGTTTGAACCTGCCGTGACAAAGATGTCTTACTTGTGGACGGAGTGTGCGTGGGTGGACTGCGTGAGGTACAAAAGCCAGTATTGTCGCCTGTGGTCCGTCTAACACTGCAAAAAGTCAAAAGGCAGAGGGCGGAGCGACACTGTTTCCTCAGCAGACCTTCCACTGTATGTGGAGGATTAGTCCGGCTACAAGTCCAGAAGAGGACGACTGGTGACGGCAGTAAATGCACAGCTGCCTAATTCTTCTCGGCTTACAAAGGAACAGTATCAAACCCGAGCCATGACGATCCATATTCATGGCCAATCTGGGCTTATTATCACCATTTATCCACGAGGATCACCGCCGGGTTTGTGTACAGCGATCCCTCAATGGGTTTAAGTGTTATCATTAAGCTGTTATCCCCTCACATTATCCCCGTTGTAGCTGGGTGCTGTCTGGGGCTGCGTGACCTCAGCTGGGTCCTCCCTTGTTCCTGGAGCAGATGTTAAAAAAAGGGTGCCCCCCCACCCCCCTCCCACCTCAAACAACCTCCCCATTCTGGTTGTACTCACACACACACACACACACACTGTCCCACAGCGCCTCCTCCCTTCACCCTGGCATCTAATTAGGCCTACAGCACAAAGACTCCCAGATGTCAGCGTCCTCCTGGCCTCCTTTGATTATATCCTTTCCACCCCACTGGCTGGCTTGGAGGCTGACTGCACGCCCGGCTGGGGGCTGTGTGGACGATAGGCGTTGACACGTGTCACTCCGCATAGGTCAACACCGATCCGGTTTAACATATCAGTAATTGCTTTTCGGTGTAAATCACAGGGAATCCGGAGGGAGGGCGGACAGTCCGATGGGTTGCTAAAAGGCTCTCGGCTTGTTGTGAATGTAAAGGAGTATTTAAATGCATCAGCTAACCGATCAATACGATATGAAAACAAGACAAAGTCCCATCTTTCGAGGAATACGGTACGGCTTTGATCCTTGGATCGCGAGCTACCAAACCAGTACTTGTTGAACCAGTATATGTGTCACACTTATCAAAGCCAACACGCACTAAGTGTTTCTTCTCCTTTCAGCAACCAAGACACGTGAGAATTTGACAGCCAATCAGATGCCCACACTGGTTCTGTGGACTCTCAATGGGTGAGGTGTCGATTACCAGTTGGATAGTTGAGGAATACATGTCTCCGACAGAGCCTTGGATTTAAACTTATAGAAAAGTTACTGCACAGCTGTGTTCAACAGCAAAACTTATTTTAAAATAAATCAATATCAGCTAAATACCAGACTCCATTAACACGGGAGTCGCTGCTCAATGGAGTCTCGTAGCTTTGAAGAGAGCCGAGATAACGGCTTCAGCTCCCCGTCTGAAAGGTCTGTCTGACGGCAAAGTGAATATTCTAAATATAGAGCACCCTTTCACTGGTATTGATTCTTTTAGGAGTCTAAAATACGTCCACAGCAGCACATTACTGCAGTGAAACACTGACTGGGGACCAGCAGCTCATCCCATCCCCGGCAGCATAAAGACCGAGCATCATCGGGTCGTTCTTAACCCTCAAAGAGTTTGCTTGGCTTTCATCTGAATACCCCTGATATCTGCCTTTCAATGTGTTTGCTTAATCCTTATCCCTTCCGATCCATCCTCCACCTCATCCCTCGCATGCTCTCTCCCCTCAGGAAAGTGCCGACTGTGTTTTGCACGTCGTGTCCGGGCAATCAGGCACACGCCTATCCATTTTAATCACTTACTCTCAATTTCCTATAACCATCCGAGGGGAGGCCACATGCTCCGCTTCCTCTCCTTAATCTTCAGGGGGAAAGGGACCAAACAGAAATACAATCTAAACATAGACCAGAGCATTTCACCCGATGCAATACACTCGCACGATTACTCATTACAAAGGCAGACCGAGCGGCGGGCTCTGCGCTCCTGTATCATTAAAGACGGTGCCTTCGCATCCTCCGCGCTGATTAGGCAAATTCCTTACGCGCCACGTAGCCCGAGGGTGTTCGAAATGAGGGGCAGAATAAAACATCCGTTCTGGGGGTGAAAACACTGCGGCTGATCCTTCGCGCGACCCCGCGCCGATCCGTTTGGACGTAGCCGATTGGCGGTGGATGGGTCGCGTCGTGTTGATGTGTGGGGATGTTTGACAAGTGCAGTCATGCTGCCAGAGCTTCACACGGGGTGTAACCGATAGAGCCTGCAGCAGATGCAGGAGGAGGAGGGATGGAAGCACTTGGGTCGCTGTTGGGGAAGCGTGGTTGCACACGTAGGGTTTGTGAAAAGACGCAACTGATCTGAAACGGATAGATGAAGGCAACCTTCCCCGTAGTGGCATTAAGCAGTGTGTGTGTGTGTGGTTGCACCAGTGGATCTGAGGATGACTTTGGGAGGTTTGCCACGATCATATTTAAAAAAAAAAGCACTTTTAAATGTCACGCCGTTTGCACACCGGTTCTAGTTTTTATTGCAAGAATGCTGCTGCTCTAAATATGTGGAAGTAGGGTTAGTCAGTATGATGCAAACCTAACATAATAAATAAGCTCTTTAAAATGTACTTATTCACTAATCACAAAAAATAAAGACGTAGATGGCCATCAAATATTAAACAAGCCCACAACTCGTTCTTTTGCCATTTTTAAAATGCATTTGCTCTTACCGTGTATATGTTGTACTTTAAGTTGGAACCCTGTCTTAGTTAGACACATCCAGGGTTTATCCACGCATACCTGCACATGGTAATACCAGTTGCGTTGCGCAGACAGGGGTCTCTGACCCTGGGGCATCCATCAGCTGACCTTTGACCCTGTCCTCACCAATGAGGAAGTGGGGTGCTTACTCTGCGCCACCGCAGCGCCTCTAAAGCCCGGGCTCTTTGTGAAGGAGTAGTGTGCGTGAAGAGAAGTGTTTATCTTCTGCCGTGGCCTCAGTCAGACCAGGTCCGACTGGTTCCCAGCGCTGTTTGGAGAGGCCTAGGAAAACAAAAGGGCTGCGGCTCTCGGGGTTTTGGGTTGTGTTGGAGGGCGGGATGAGAGCGCTGAGATCCCGGAGAGCTGTCGGGCCCGAGGAGCGTCGCGGGAGACACTGAAGGGGAGAGAAAGAGGGTGGGGAGGCGACAGCGCTGTAACTTATCTCAAACCGCTGCTCCACCTGGACTCTGAACTCTAAAAGGTGAAAGCCGGTTTACCAGCGGAAAGCGTGAGCGACCGGACGTGAGTTTGTTCCCTTGTTGACTTTCTCCCTCCCTCCCCTTTTTGTCTTCTTCCCTCCCTCCAGGGCTTCCCAGGTGTGTGGACCGCCGTCGCCGCCGCCGGGCAGACCGACCATGAACCGACACCTGGAGAGGAGAGAGCATTTAAAGAGACTGTCTCTGCCGGTAAGTCGATCCCCGACACACAGATTGGTCACTTAGTCCGGAAGCAGACGTCCAGGAATGTCCTCATTTTGTCTTGATGACCTACGTGAGCTCTTAAAACCACAGAAGGGAATGTTTGGGAATCTTGAACTTGGCCTCAAGAGGAAGTTTAACCACTTTAGATTGCGTCACTTTCAAAAAGAAACCTGTAGATTGCGCAGCTTGTTTTTTAACCGGCGTCGTCTTTGGGACCGTGCTGTCATTGCCGGCTTGTTTGGACTACACTTCCCACTGAGCAATCTGTTTTGGCGCTCTGGCGTCTCTCGCTCGTGCTAACCGTGTTTAGTTTATTCACATCTGCTGGGATTTAAAAGGTTTCACTTCCTGTGTTTCGGGCTGCCCCCGTCCTAGGAAAAGAAGAGTGTCTGGAGACGAGAGACACGCTGTTATGCACTATCAACCAGATGAGAAAATGTGCATTAAGAGTAAAAAAAAAACAAAGTGTACATCCACGCGACGACAGCCGTGAGGAACGCCAGCCTGCCGCGACCGGCCGGGGGAACGCGCTCCGGCTGCCGCTGACCGACGGGCTTATCTCTCTCTCCTCGAATCGCAGGAGTGGAAACTCGTCTCGGCTCGGGGGTTAAATGAAGGTGAATCTACTCGTGAGGGGAGCCTCTTCTGAATGTCAAGTGCAGACAAATAGTGGCTGCCGCGGTGCCACCGCACGCTCGCCGGAGAGGCTCGATTCCAGTCCGGTGCGTTCGGTGCAGTCGCTTCGCAGGAAATGATAAATCAAGCGTCTCGAAATAGCATCCCAAGCCGTCGCGGAGACGTTTACTGCAGATCAAAAGGCAAATGTGTTGGAGTGCAGTCGCTCTGCGGTACTAATTAAAGGTTCTTTACTTGAAAGGACAAATACGCACTTAAAACTCGATGAAAACACAAAGTAATCTACAGTTAAAAGCTGCATTTCCGGGGCATTCTGTTGTTTACGGCGCAGCTTGTTGAGGCTTTAATGAAGCCGAACGATGTCAACGCACTTTATTGACTTGACCTGATGCTGCTGACCTACGTTAACCCACTGCTGACATGCAACAGAGCCTCAGTGATTAAAGCCCTGAACCGCCCTGCTTCTCTCAGTTCCTGCATATCTTTTTGTCTGCCAGTAAAATGCATCTTGATATTTCCTAAACCCCCAAACTGTCAATCATTCGCCTTGAGTCTACAAGGAGCTCTGCGGCGGCGCACTCGAAGCAGACGCCGCCTCCGTAATTAATCCAGTGTTGAACTTTGTGAATGAGTAACTTAAAGCGACTCAGGCGGCGATTACTGGGTGCTTTGCGCCGCTTCTTATCTGTGACTCATAAAGGCGCCGTCGCTATCATTAATAGTTATTGTTTGATGTGAGATTCACTCTGCCTTTTAATTGCTTTAATTGGACACACAGCGACCTGGTTTACTGTGAGGGAAATGAAAGTAGGTCATATTTGTGATATGGGTTTGTGATTAAGCATGCTCACATTTATCCATGCATGCAGCCCCCCCCCCCACACACACACACAATGTTTATATCACACTTATTTCTCTCCTTCTTTTCGCCTCCTCTCTAGTGAACATGTTTGACTTTCTCGCAGCCTCACTCTTGTTGTCTTACTTTATCTCTTTCCTCGCTCTGCCCTCACTTTTCTGTTGTTCCCACTCGGAGCTGCAGGAGCATAAGGGGGGGTGGGGGGGAGCTGGCTTGTTTTAATAGTGGGACATGAGGAAGCCCGCAGCATTTTGGTCAAGATCCAGCATCTGGTGGCAGTGTGCAGACTGTACTTCATGGCATGGGCAACTATGGAGCGCGCAAGCTGCTTTTGGTTGCAGTTTGTTTTCGAGTTAAATGGATGCGCTCATATCCTGAAATATCACTTCCATGATCGCTAGATCCTCTGCTCACCACAACAGATCATCATCGTCCAGGCTTTAATTACCGCGGTGAAACGAGCCTTTTGTTCACACACTCGTTCGAGGCCACGGAGTTTGTCTCCCAACTTTTATCCTCCCGGTGCTGACGGCGGACATGATGTCTGTGGCCCTCGCGGCCCTGCCGGCCCTGGCACAGATAAACCCACTAAGTCCTGTAAACACGGCTTTTCCTGGGAGGATATGAGCCTCCGACGCATTTATTTTTTCAGGCATCTGAGAATATACGAGGGGCCCGTCTCTGACATTCCGTCAGATGACAGGCATGCCCCCCCCCTCGGTGTCACCTGTGAACCGGTTTACGGCTTCGCGTCACGTGACCTGCCCAGCAACCCGCCGTTTCTTTTTAGAGTATAAAAAGAACACAACTTTTGTGCTTGTTTTGTTTCCTCCGCAAAGCGTTCCATGTGTTTCACGGCCTGTTAGGAAGATGAACGAGAGACATTTCCCACCAGGGACCCCCCCCCCCCGACCCCCCCCTGACAGATTCTCAGTCCACACAAAGCTCGAGACAAAATACCACATGTCAGCCGTGCACCAGGTGAAATATTTATGTCTGCTCTTCTTTGGATGGATTACACGGGGCCTGGCTTCATATAAAGCTCCTATCAATCGTCTTTGGGTAATTTGGTGAGCGTCGGGCTTGAATGTGAGTCGGGACCACTACCTCACACATGCATTATGCATCCAGCCGCCATAAGTTTCCTCCATGCATGCAGGTGAGGTTTGAGGGGATTGTCCTGTGTGTGTTTGCTCCCAAGCTGCTCAAAGCTCCACGGCTTTGTTCGAATAAGTCTTTGACGTAATGTCTGTGTGTGTGTGTGTGTGTGTGTGGCCTTGCATGTTTTTAAGTGAAGTGGAGCCTGAGTCGGCGTTATCGGCATCTTATTGACGCTGGGTTCCAACGGACCATCTAATCTGGATCGTGTCGCCCGGAGTAGCGAGCCCACGCAGCAGCGCTCCCGTGTAACTGGGCCACCGTTTGCGTTACGTAAGCGCCGTGTTGCTGGGCTGATTCGCTCGCCTCCGATTTATTTTTATCATCCGATGGCCGCCCCGCGGACGAGACTCTCTTCGTCATGCGGGGGATGCGCACGGCGAAGCCCGATGGCCGCGGAGCTGCAGCCGGCGTTAAGTAGGTCACGGCCGCCGCTGCAGCTTCCTATACGGCTGGTCTAATGAAAAGTGGTAAACATTTAGAAAAGGTTTGAAAAGCGGTCGCAGGTGGCGTCTAATCGCAGTAGGAATGTCGGGGAAGGAGCTGCCTATTTTCACACCTCGGTGTACCTGGCTTGTTCTTAGATTGCGGTTTTCTTTGTGTAAAGTTTGGCGCAGAGTCCAATTCACCCTGAGATGAAAGGCGCTTTAAAACCGGCTCAGCGGCCCGTCTCGAGGCGTGCGCCGTGAACCGCGCCGCCCTCGGCGTGGATGTGATGAGCGCCCTGTCGCGTGTCTCCTCGTCCTCGTGTTGTCCGTCACAAGCCGCTCGTCAACCCGATGAGAGCGTGTGTCTGTCTCTCTCTCTCTCTCTCCCTCCCTCTCCTCCTCCTCCCCCCACACACACACACACACAAACGTGTGCAATGTGAACGCAATCATGCTCGAAAGATAATAGCAAAAAAGCCAAATTGAAAACACTCTGCAGGGGAGGGGTAATAATCAAGTGCGCCACATTGCTGATTAAACGCTTGCTGCATAGTTGTGAGTTGTATTGAATAAACAGCATGTGGTTGTGCTTTTCCTGTTTATCTCCAGAGTATTTGGGTTTAGCTAAATCCCCCTGGCTTTTGTCAAGCCCCCCCTCCTCCTAAAGAGTCTTTTACGCTCTGATTTGCTGCAACTGTCGCCGGACCGTTCGCCACTGGAAGACGACGACGACGTCCCCGACACGATCTCCACGACAGACAAATGAGTTTTGTTTATGGTGAATTTTAGTGCAAATGAATTGGATGGTAAGCCAGCATGGTGCCCACTTGGCAAGCTTGATTTCCTCCATCCCCCCCCCCACACAGCCCATTACAGCTGGTTGTTACAATGCAGACTGGAGACATAAAACTTAGCAGGGGAGCTCGGTGGGAATGAAACGCTCCGCCGTGTCTGATTGGCTCCCGCATCGCCAGGCAGACAACGGGCGGGGTTTGGTGTTATTACATGATCACTCACGCTCGGGCCGCGTGCGTCGCAACACGCCGGCTCGATGTGCGCCGGCTTGGTCCTGGAGCGACGTGATGCGGAGCGCGGTCCCGAAGCCAAAGATGATTGGATGGTTGTGGTGGGAGCCGGTTACATAACACGATCCGGCCTCTTCTGTTCTCTCTCACACTGTGTCTCCGGCGTTTAAATCAAGTTGCTCAGCGGGGGTGTACCAGCCTGTGGCCGGGGCGCTGGCAGCTCCCCTCAGCGCGCAGGTGACATACCACGCATACCTGGGCTCGCCGCGTGGGTCGCCACGGGGCCGCGGGGCTGTGGGAACCCAGCAGACTCCGATGTGGCGCTTTCCCCCTCATGGGAACCGCGTCCTCTCTCAGGGGCCCCGAGAGGCAGCGATTACAGCGCCGGCTTTTCCCTGCAGACTCCCGTCTGGATCCCGAGCGGCTTCCCCCCGCATCCAACCGCACGCTGCGGATAAGACTGAGAGGCCTCCGTGCGCTTGTAAAATTGGTTTAATAATTGTTGGGCCGGTTTTTCCACCCGCCAAGTAATGAGATTTGGCAGTCCCCTGTTGATGCCGAGCCTGTGTTTTTTTATTAGGGCAATTATCTTAATATTTTATGGTTCTCGGCATCACGTGAAGAGAAGTTAAATGCCTCTTTCGTTTCTTTTTCAGACATTTTTTAGATTTAGTTCAGGTGAGTAGAGCAAAGACAACTTGCACTTCATCACAAATGACTTGATGGCGTTCCTTTTCCCTTTTAAGATTTGAGAGAAGCCGGGCGTCCTGCAGCACGTCTCAGCGACACGCCGAGGCCCGCTCGTGCGTGATGGAGTCTCTCGACCCGTGTCCCAAGTGGCGTGTCAGCTGCACGCCGCGGCCATAATAATGCCTGAATTGCACCTGACCTTGCAGGTTGACGCTCGCCGCTTTCCGAGAGGTTATCCTTCGCCGCTCAATCAAAGACGCTTTAATAGTCGTCGGGGGATAAACAAGGACGCTTTTGAGTCGGTTCCAAACTGATTGAGCCGGCTTTTACTTTGTAGTGACGAGGGCAGAGAGTTCGCGCTCTGGCCTTTTGTGTCGGCTCTTTTAATTGGACGTCCGGATTCTCTCGGCCAATGAGGCCGTCCTTTGTGCCCTTTTCTTTTTTTTTATACGAGGGGCGAATGACGGACTTTCTCCTCCCAGCGGAGATCAAAGATGACCACCGTGACGGCGGTCCGTCACACGCGTTGTTCTCCAAACATTAGCGCTCTCTGTCCGCCCTGTGGTTTCCCCTCCGGAGAGGGCAGAGCCAGGAACACAGAGGCCCCTTTGAGAGGCCCGAGGCGCTCGTCTTATCTCGGCACGGCATCCAACGCTTTGGACCGGTCGCTGTGTCCTCAAGTGGAGGTTCATCACGACAAGAGACACACAGTCAGTGGAATAGAAGATACAAGATAATTAAAAGAAATTATGAATGTGCCAGTTTTCCATGAAAAGGTGAGATAAGACCAGATGCCCTGCGGAGGTTATGCATGATGTAATTCACCGTTCAACAAACAAAGCCCCGCCTCCTCACCTTCCAGCTGGGCCGGGCCTCCTGGCAGACCGGGTGTGGGTGCGAGGGCGGGCGGCGGTGCGTCCAGTCTATTCATCGGGGGGGGCACAGTGGCCGCCCCGTGATCACATCCTCCTCATCAGGCCCACAGCCAAAAACCCTCATCTGGGGTCTGAGCCCCCCGTCACACTCGGTTCTCCTGAGAACCAGGAGCGAGTCGTGAGCCTCGTTGTGTGTTTAAGGTGTCGCTTGTCCAAACCACGGATAATTATCACCCAGTTTTCTCCAGTTCATCTCAGGTCCGCGCGCCGTCGGCCGTCGGCTGTTTGCTCGCTGGTGGTCTGGAAAAGCTCCACAAACATCTGACGATCCCGAAATATTTCCGTGTTTCCGCATTAGCTCAGACCACTTCCTGAACACATACAGAGACCACTCTCAGGCCGGCATGTGATGTATGGCTCCGCGAAGGAGCTCGAGGCCGCGCTGGTTTTGTTTGTCCGCGCGCTGATTGATGGCGGCCGGCCGCTCGTTTGTTTGTGTGCAGACGTGCGGGACCGCGCGGACGCCGAAACCAAGCGCCCCTTCTCCCTTTTTCCCTCTTTTAAAGCTCGCCTGCCGTCTGTTTGTGTTCATTACCACACGTGTTGCCTGAGGACACGGAGGGAGGCTGTTAAAGAGGCAAAATAGATGCCTTCAAGGGGAATCGCCCCGCCCCCTGGTCGGGCCTGTGTGGCGAGTTCCTACCAGGTGTTCCCGTGGAGGAGTGGCGCTTCCTGGCACCTGGTGACCTCTTTGTTTTTTAAAGGGCTGGAGGTCAAAGCTAAAAGGGTTGAGGAAGGGGGGGCGGGCCCGGTTTATTTTTTGCTCAGCACATTCTCCAAGACATTGACGCAACTGTTCTGGAATTTCAGCTCCTTTGTAATTTGCGAATAGTTTCTCGACTTGACGAATGACGTGAATTATTTCGTCGTTTCGTCCTCGGCTTCGTCTCACGCACGCAGTAATTCCCTTTTTTAATTTGTTAAATTGTATTCGTAATAGTTCACCGTTAATCTCAGTGAGTTGTTTTGAGGTAAGGACGAGTTACTTAAATAGTCAGTCATTCAGACGCAGATTGCATTTTCTGGCCGTCCCAAATCATTATGATTGTATTAGTGTCATGATGCCTTCTCTCTGGCGAAGGAGGCGTCCATAAGTCCTCCAACGGATGCATTATTCAAAACCCTCTTGTTGGTGAAACATACATAATAGTTTACACTGCTTCACTTGAGGTTAATCCAACCTTTCATCTTCAAAACCCGGAGTGAAAGCGCCTTCTTTTTCCTTGCACAATAGTTTTCTTAGTCACATTTCTTATTAAATGAAGTTCTTATGACGGAAAACAGTTAGTCACCGACAGGAATGCGTTCAGGGCAGGGCGTCGATTTTTACACCTGCGTTCCCTCGGCCGCTTGTGTCATAAATTCCTCGCCCGGGCGCCTGCTGACTGATGAGTTGGTAATCTGTTGGAGCGAGGAGCACCACCTGTCACTCAACTCCTCCATCTATGTCGGGGATGGCCCACAGGAACAGGGGCTCAGCTCAGTCCAGGATAGAGGTCTGCAAGATGGATCTCCACTGAAGAGGCTCAGAGGAGATGCTGAGTCTCCAAAGCTCGGTCTCTACTCGTTCCTACGGGGCAAAACAACCCAGTTAAATGTAAGATAATGTTTTTAGTGAGACAAGATCTGCCCTCCCACTTCTCTCCCCTCTGACTCGCATGTCTTCCCAGTGAAAGGTGTGTTGACCAGTACAAAGTGGTGGGATCAGGATCCTCTCCCCTCTTGCCAGAGCTCACAAGTCATACAACATAATTGATGTCAAGCCGAGGCGCTGCGGTCACGGGGAGACGGGGGGAACACTCCCGAGGCAAAAGTCAAGGAGCCCTTTCATTGGCTAGTCCCATACTGCTGTCGCTCTGCCAGTCAGCTGCACTCACACACACACACACACACACACACGCACACACACACACACACACGCACACACGCGTTCTCTTTGCCAGGTCTGTCTTTACATTACCTTAGATCTCCCCGCGTGAGTGAAAGCGTCCAGTGTTCGGAGGCCACGTCATGGCCGAGTGTGAGTTTTGGACGCGGAGCTGCAGAAAAGAGGAGAAAACAGCCGCGCCGGAGTCCAAGAGTTAAACTCCTCTCTTGACTCGTGTTAAACGTTTTTTTAATGTATTTTGCACGCGTTCACAAATGCCAGCTGAAAAACTGGCACGCTCTCCCGGGCGGCTCACCGCAGCGGGGTCCTGCCCAGGTGATTTAATCCACGCTGACTCGCCGGTTAAATATTGACAGGAGCCGATGTGGCCGTGAGGAGGAGAGACGTCGTCATTCCAACTCAAACACACACGCTGCCGATTGCAAACACACACACGCACACAGTGGCAGCTGAGACTCGGCAAGGCAGTTGGGGCAGAAGGGGCGAGTGAAGCGGAAGGAGAGGAAGGGGGGGCAGGATGAGCCAGGACCACGGCGTCGTGTCGGTGGGCCGGAGGATCTGAAACGTTCCCCTTCTGGAGCTGCTGGCTCTGAGTCTCGGTCCTGGTTCTCCACCCCCCCCCCACTCCCTGGTTCCCTCCATCCCTTGCAGCCCTCCCTCTGTATAGGAGGTACCTGGAGCTGGAAGCAGGTCTGACTGGGGGATAATCAGGCTAACATCCTCCAGTCCAAATCCCAAACCACCTGCAGCGCTGCTGTTGCCCCAGACAGGAGACGGGAATCGCCCAGGGTGAGAGGTGCAGGCCGGGGGGGAAGTCAATTTCCCTCAGGAAGTGAGTCAAGTACACATTTGTATCTGCAGTATTGCATTTATTCCGTTTTCTTTTTCATGCATCTCGTGCTGAAAATAATTGTTGACCATTGTCAAAGCAGAACAAGACCGTGAAATAGTGAAATAGTGAGGATGTACGGCTTTGTTTCTCTGCAAATTGAATATATTTCCATTTTTATTGGAAAAAGTCAACAGTAATTGGGGCCCAGGTTTTTCCCTTTGGACTGACACGGTGTGTGTGTGTGTGAGTGTGTGTGTGTATGTGTGAGAGAGTGTGTGTGTGTATGTAGGACTTCTTGTGCGGTGCATCCGGTCTCTCCGTGTTCCATATGTAGGTCACGAGCTGACAAGCTGCACGACCACTAATTACACGAATCCAGCTCCTCGCTTCACGTGTGCCGACCCGTCTCCAGACGGACCTGCTGCCGTCTGCGCAGACGCTGGAGACGCATTGTGACATCTGACAGTTTATCACCTGGTTGCCTAATGAGCGGCATGTATGCTTTGATATGTGTGTGTGTGTGTGTGCTGGGGGGATGAAGCCAGGCTTTGAATGTGTAGCCACAGCCGGGTCTATAAATATCACCTCGGTTTGAAGAGGCTTTGATTCTCGACTTTCTTTTCTTTTCAGTTTTATTTTTTTAATCACGTCTCATCCTATAAGTGCTTCGTCTTATTGGATTGTCTTGGGATAAAACGTGATTTGTGTTCGCCTGGAAACACGGTAACGAGGGAGGGGGGGGATTGATTATTTTAGGGGGATCTGAGTTCCCCTCTTCTCTTTAATTTTCTCTCCTCTTTTCGCTCCTCCACTTCTCTTGAACTGTTGAGGTGCTTTGTGGGTCCTCTGCTCCGCTGCCGCACGGACACAATCATGCAGACAAATGTCTCGGCCGAGCTCCGAGGCTCCATATATCCTTTATCTAATTACATTAACAGGAGCTGGATGGTGACTAATGGCTCGAGGAGGAGAGAGAGAGAGAGAGAGAGAGAGAGAAGAGAGAGAGAGAGAGAGAGAGAGGAGGAGAAGAGAGAGAAGAGCCCGGGATGCATGATTGCATTTTTCCATCCATTTCACTCTTCTCGCTTCTCCTCGTGCCCAGATCGCTCCCTGTGCTCCCCAAGCCTACACACACACACACACACACACACACACACACACACACAAACACACACACACATGCACACACCCACTGAGCCTTTTTCCAGCCTGAAAGGCTTCCATGTCCCACAACACACTTGAGAATGCTTTCCCCCTCTCATTGTGCCGTGATGTTGCGTGTGACTGATGTTCTGCGCTGTCCGCTGTATTTTCTCTTTGTCCGAGGCCACAAGAGACTCCCTGATAACATTTGCCTTTATTGTCGAGTGAATGGCGAGTTTCGGCCGCGCGAACCGCCTCGAAAGTCCAGGGGTGCTTTTTCTTTATCGTCCTCAGCCGGCTGAGCCTGTACCGCCAAAATAAAAGGCTTTTCAACCCGCCTGCGGCAACAGTGAGAGGCCGCACCACTCCTCCTGACTCAGCCTCCGCTTTTAGTCATCGCAGAGCAAAGCTCTCTCTTTTTAGGAGGGTGTCTAACATGCCCATTAGCTAATAAATACATAATCCATAGCATACCTTTTTGATTTTAGATTGATAAGTTCTTTCAGTGATCGGTTTACATTCGTTTTATAATTCACGTGCAGAATCTTGCTCGCATTTTCTTTTTTTTCACGTGATTTTGAGCTGCTCCTATACTACCTGCTAATCCTGAGCCTGTTAATACAACAATAGTGAGAACAATGAAAGTATAGATTCACATTTGCTCGAAGCGAAAAGGTACTTTGAAGTTGTTGTTCGCTGCAGTCGTTCCTCTGGAGGAGATGGAGACGCCTTCACGGGCTTTAATGTGCGTCTTTGTTCTGATATGAAACGAATCAATTGTTCGCCGGGGGGTAGAATAAGCTGCACGTTATCTCTCTCTCGAGCTGAATCAGCACTCTCTACCTGGCAGGCTAAGTAATTCATAATTAACCATGAAAAAGCCATTTTGCAGAATATGAAATTAATTTGAACCCAATTAGTTTATACTTAAACGATAACACCGGAATCAAAGCCGAGCAGCGTGCACATATTCACGCGTTTTATAATAAAGGAGCGCGGGGGCTTTCGTTTCCGTTTCAAACGAGAACGACGCGGCAATTTATTACCAAGACCGAAACTAATTGAAATATATCAAACGTTGATTATTTTTAAATACGTCTACACCTATCCACCCCACCTGTTATGAGAGCCAAATGTACACCACCTAGCCCGTGTAAATATGCATCCATCACCCACCCAGACCCCACTCCCTCCCTCTAGATCTGAGTCTCCATCACTGCTCAGCAAGGGATCGAAAAGAGGAACAAAGGAAGTGTTCGGAGGGGAGGTGATCGATGAGGAGCCGTTACTCAAGAGCCCAAATATGACGCACACCTGGCGGCGATGACGCAACACGGTGATGATTCACAAGTGTGTGAAATGTCAAGTGTCTGTCATGGACAATAATGAACACGAGCGAGAGGCGAGCGGTTCGCAGCTGCAACACGCCAACGCTAATTAAGGAAAAGTAGTAATTATCTGGAGTTATTTTCATTTTTTATGCATTTTCCGTCCTCGGTTGAGCCCGTCGGTGCATGCCGCAGCGTTTTTGTTTGTTGTTTTTAATGCAGGCACTGATGTAGTTTTCAGGGTCTTTTAAGTGTCAGTGGTCAGTGAACAAAGCAGGTGTCAGTAGTTTCCTGTTTCCCTGCATCAGGCCTGCAGGAGCTCAGCAGTCTGCTGGCTCACATTACTTTATGCTAATATCCCCCAGCTGCAACCTGCACCACCCTCCTGCTTTCACTGGCTCACACACACACACACACACACACACACACACACACACACACATATGCGCTAAACACACTGGCACAAGCCCCCGGGACAGCCATGGGAGGGCCATGGAAAGGAAGCCGCGATGATTAATTAACTCTGCCCTCATTTCGATAGCGCCTTATTGGCTTTCAACAGTCGAGATTCGGCTCCGGAGCTTTGCATGGATTATCTTCCCCGCCGCCCCCCGACCGACACGCCGCACGCACAACTCACTTCCGGAGAAGGAGAACTATCCAGGTCATGTCGGTGTTTGACGGGTGAATGCGCCGCAGCATCGGTTTGGGGAAGGCTGCTCGATTGTTAAAGGATCAATCGTCCGGGAAGGGTTGTAATTAAGTGTTGCGGTTGATTTTAAAGCAGGCGAGTGATCCGGTTTCACGTATTGCTCAATATTCATCACGCGTGTTTATATACGAGAGGTGGAGGATCTGCCCGGGCGCGGTTGCCCAATTGCTCTCCCGGAGCAGTTTGGGTGGAGACTAATTATTTGGAGATTAATCCTCGAAGTTGCCAACTCACTGCAGCGGCTACAACGACGAGAACGTGGACTAGATGACGTGTTTGTGCCTGGAACTTAAATAACATCAGTTCCATTTGGAATTAAATTAATCTAAATACATGGAGTGTGTATACGTGTGTGCGTCGACTCAATACGGTATCAGCTCTTGTTCACGCGTGAGCAAATATCCACCCTTAACATGTGCTCACCTCACATGGCTGTGATGTGTGTGTGTGTGTGTGTGTGTGTGTGTGTGTGTGTGTAGCACCAGGTGCTCCAGCTGACCGGCCCAGCGCCCTCTGCTCCCCTGTGTTCTTCCTCTTGCCGACAGCCTGCAGTACAGACGGCGCTGCAGCTTTAAAGGGCCGCAACACAATAGTGCTCCTGTGTGTTGTCCACACGCCGGGGACCAGCCTGCAGCACAGCTGGCTTTCATTGTCGGCTTTTTTGTTGTTGTTGTGTGTTTGGTTTTAAACTCTGTTTGCCATCCCTTCTGGTTCTCTCTCGCAGTGTGCACACACTGGGAGTCATCATCTCCCCTCCAGACAAAAGATCACCTGGCCGGCTGCGTGAGGCGTCACCTGATGGAGGACTGTTGGCTACGCAGCGTGCTATCGCTGGGTAGAGTTCACGTGAAGCCTTCCTCGCGGTCTCCACGCCACTCCCACCGTCCGGAGGAGTCGGCGCCGTAGGTGACCGCGTTGATCTTTTTCTCCCCGCCTGCTAACATTTCACAATCTGGCTCGCCGGTTAGACATCAAGCCGGCAATTTGCATTTTCCACACGGTATTTAATTGTGCCATCGCAGGGGCTTTGGAGCACTATCTCAAATGCCAAGTATCAACGGGAGGCGCAGGGCGCCGCCATTACGGCGATTAGAGGGACATCCATGCAGGAGCCGTTTGATGGCGCGGCATTAAAAAGAAGATTGGACATTTCCTGTAGATCCAATTACGCGCCGCAAAAAAAAAAGTCCTCCAAGGAAAGAGTACGAACTCCACAAGAATACACGACATGATGCACTTTGGTTTGTTTTGCATTCTTACCTTTTAGTAGCACCCATTGTCCCCCAGACGGGCGCTAATAAGTCATTTCGGATGCTCGGCTCTTTGTCATAAAACGTCCGGCTGTTGGTACAAAAGATCCATGAGCAGAATCAATATCATCTGCATGTAGGAACATCGGCTGGAGCCGCTCACATGATTGAGTCTCAGTCACTTTCTAAAGAGATTATATGATCTGCATGGCGTTCATGGGTCCATAACTCAAACTTTATGGTGATGTGCTCGCGGCGCTCAATGATTTCCCGGGATCCCTCTCAGACGTTCGGAGGAGTGATTGTGGTTTTATGAGGCGTGCTGAGCCTCAGGTGAGCCGGATTGAATGAGGGATGCGTTGCACAGCGCCCGGTTGACCCCCCCCCCCCCCCAGGGCTTATTGTCTGCAGTGTCAGTGGTCAATGATTGTCTTTGTGTGCGGTCGCGGTGGTCACTGAGGGGCTATTGTGGGAGCCCGTGGCAGCCAGCGGGCTATCGAGCCCCGACCTCAACATCCATCTGGCGCAACAGCTGGAGGAGCTGGAGACTTCCACGGGGAAATTATGCGGAGCAAAAACACGAGTCCGATGATTATTTAATCACGTCCGTTTGTTCGGGGTCGTCGTCAATCTGCAGGAAACGAGTCAGAAGAGCGGCCCGGACGGAGCGGTCCAGTTGTACTCTTTAGTTAAATATTGCGGCGCAGAGTAACACGCTTTATTCTGGAGGCATTTCCTGGTTGGATTGTCTGTCTCATTCCTGCCTGAGCCTTGAGGAGGAGGAGGAGGAGGAGGAGGAGGAGGGGGGGGGGGGGGGGACTCGAGTCAAACTAGTGAATTAGTGCATTATTAAGCCTTCCTCCCCTGACCCACTTCCTCTACTGCCAGCATGTGTTCACTGGGCCCATGGGAAGCATCTGCAGAGATAGGTTTCACTGTAAATGGACCTTATTATGGGCAGAACAGTTCTGAGAGAATGCTGGATGAGCCGACGGTGAAAGCGATTCATCTCCTCATCGCGAGTCCCTTTCAGGCCTCCGACAATGTGATCAGGTATCAGCTGCTGAGCGGCAGCACAAAGATCCAGAAAACTCTAATTTGTTCCCTCGTTAAAAAGCCAGTTGAAAGACGGCGCCGCTGTCTCCGCCCTAAACGCTCGAAGATCACGATTTAAAAACCGAGATGGTCCAGGCCAGAAACAAACTATTTTCTGCATGAGAATACTCATTTGGAGGGTGAAATATTCCTTGAATCTGTATCTGTTTCATCTCCACATATCCGTTCACCTCCATAAACATGAACAATGCCGTGCTTATCGTAGCCCCTCAAAATGAAGCCGCTGCTCCCTCCAACCGGCCCGCCGGAGGCCCCTCGGGTTGAGGAACGGCTTCCAGAGGGTTCAGAGAATGCGAGAGCTTCGGCTAAAAGGGGGCCTGCCCCAGATAAAGAGGGTTAGCCGAGTAAACAAATAATAATGACGGAACACTGTTGTTATTGTAGGAGCGGGTAGCCGGCCTGAGCGGAGGAAACGCGGGTCCTCGCTCTGACATGTTCCCACAGTGGCGTAATTATCACATTCTGATCCTAAAATACCTCCGAAAACGTCTCGGGATATGAAATCCGCGAAGCAAACAAATATCTGAATTGAGGCTCCCGTTTGGACGCCCGCTTACGATAACGATGGAAATGTGATTTGTCTATCAGATCGACCTTTGACTCGCTGGTTCACATCTTTTTTCCCCGTTACACAGAGGAATCCAATATGTTTCAATCCCGTGACAAGGGAGCGCTGGAGTCCGCTGATGTCACTCCGTCGGAGAGGCTTAAACAGAAACGCATGTCAAATTCTTCCCCAGCTGCTCCCATCTGGAAGAAATAAAAACAAAATATGGCTGCTAAAAATAAGACTCCACTTGAGATGATAACAAGGATTTAGTGCCATTAACTGTGTAAATACAGTATGCGGTCGGCCCCGGATTCATATTAACATTCCTCCCCAACCTGGATGAGCGCTGACTGTAAAGAGAGCCCCGACGCACGCTCCGATAATGCCTTTCAGAAGGCAGCGAGGGCCGATTTAAATATTTTATGACGTTGAATTATTGGACTCTCTTGAGAGGTCTTTGTTCACATGAACCGGGAAAGAGTCGGACTGCAGGTGATCTCCTCCAACGCCCTGACGGTGGACTGAAATATAACCACTAAGTAACTTAAACATCAGCTCGTCTGCTATTTGCAACTCTAAAGCTGCATTAATACGCGTGTTTTCTCAAATGACAACGTGGCGCTTTAAAAAAGGGGGGCGGGGCTTACAGATGCATATCTTTCTGCACAGCTCCGGCTGATGATATCCGTTCGGCCTTTTTTCTGTACCTGTGTTCCTCAGACGTGTTTCTACCCAAAGCAAATTAGGGCAATTTAAGAAGGAGGCTCCAGTGAACATGCACAAAACAAGGCATTGTGGGAAGTTCACTAAGGGCATTCTTATTTACAGCAGTGGGGTGGGGGAGGGAGGAGGGGGGGGAGTACCTATCTCGACACCATCGGGGCTACTGCAGTGTGTAATGTCAGCTACTGGCCATCTCCATCGACTGTGCATCCCTCCTCACCCCCTCTCCATCGCCACAGAAATAATCCCTGCAGGAGAGGTCAAAGGTCACGACAACCCCATCTTCTCACCTTCCCCATCTTCGCTCCCCCCCACGCCCGGAGAAGCGGATCACCGCTCTGCTTTTCGATCCGCTGTCGGGTCGGATGGGAAATGTGGGATCTGATAAGCATGAGTGGCACAGGTGGGGTTTTCTTGGTGGGGGGACAAACCGCATCCTCTTGTCACATTACCCCCCCCCCCCCCCCCCCCCCCCCCCCCCCCGGTTACGGTTGCTTGCCTGCGCTGCTGACTCCGCTCCCCCATCCCGATGGCGGGGGCATCACAAGCTGACGTTAATGCTTTTTTCATCCAGCAGGAATGCAAAGCTTCTGCCTCCACGACATCTGCCCGGCACCTGGGTTTTTTTCTTCAGCAGGCGGGCGCCCGTCAGTAAATCAGCCGTCTGGATGAAACGGCGTGGAGGCTGCGATGAAGCCGGAGGTCGGCGAGTCAAATGTACGTGGTTGTCGCGTTTGTCGCGTTTCATCTCGACGTCTTCGGTTCGATTCCCGTCGCTTGAACTGCGACGTAGCCGAGTGAAACCCCGGAACGACTGAGCGGGAACCGAGTGAAGCGTGAGGCGAGCCGCACGACGGCGACACGAAGCCACGGCGCCGTGACGAGAGGAGCCGCACGCTGCCGATAAAGCAGATCGGATCCTCTGGAGGGCCTTTTCACTCCGTCCGTAATGCGCCTAATTCCCGTGAAGGAGCTCGGTCACCGCTCCTCGATCGTCCCTCTCTCTCTCCTCAGCTGCAGCGAGGCTCGTGAGGTGCGGCGGCTGTCCGTCAAAGCTTTCACAAACAGAAGCCCGACTTCCTCCCCGTGAGCCCGCCAGCATCTGCTGGAGGGAACACAAAGAGCTCGATCGGGCGCCGACACCGAGCTCTTTGTGTTCCCTCGCTGATGTTTGGATTAAAGCGTTGACATCATCCAGAAAAGGGCTAACGGATAATGTTGATTGAGCTAATTGAATTAAACCCTCGCATACGAGCGCCGTCCTGCTCTTGCTCGTGGGTTACGGGGAAGTCATCGGCCCGTGTTGGTTGACACCCTTTGGCTCGCCTCCCTCGTCTGTCAACACCGAGGAGGATTTATCCTCAATCCAATTTTCGGTGTCCTCCCTTCTCTTTGTTCTCTCGCTCTCTCGCTCCCTCGCAGCAGCCTCTCTGTTCCCCCTGTGCTCCTGCAGGGTTGCCAGGTCCAGGTTTTCCTTTTCATTTCTGTCATCGCCAATCGGCCCTCCCTGTCCAAGTACACCTGCACATTATTGGCCCCCAGATGATGATAAAAACCCAGCAGCCCCCCAGGCTTGTAAAGAAATCTGGGCAGAGGCACACACACCGCAGACCTGTTCAATCTCCGTTTCCTCGATTCCCATCCTGTCTGTCTGGAAACAGCGGCGGCGGGTGTGTATTTGTTTTGAAAGCAGCATTCCTCCCGCCGCTCCTCCCCGATGTGTGTTTTTGCAGATATAAAACTGTGGCTGGGAGCAAAAAGAGAAAGCGGGGAGAGACGGTACCATTTTTGTTTTTTGTTGGAGCTTTTATTTTGAAAGGTATTTCCCCTACCTTCCACACAGGTAGCTCTGTCCAGACGTGATGGAGCGGCGGCGCATGGTTCGATGTGTCCGGTCCCTCGGCTGCCTCCCCTGCGAGAGCCGCCGGGGGGAAACAGCTCCGCCACTGTTCCCAGCAGGCATGAATGGCCCGCTCTGTCGAACCCCAACGCGCGCTGGACCTATCTCAATGTTTGGAAAGATAATCTGCGGGGGGATTTGGATTCCTGACGGTGGCGAGGTGTTTATGTTTGGGGCTGGGCCCGTAGGTGCTGCTGGAGGAGGAACATCAGATAGCCCAAAGATGATGAACGGGCCCTTTGTATCTCACGTAATCCATATCGCCGACTCTCCTCCAGCGGAGGCCGGCAGGCGGATGAAGAATATCCCGCGGATGCCCTCCGCTCAATACGGCTTCTGTGTCGGCCTCCGCAGCCACGGAGCTACGGGGCCGGGCTTCAGCTCCGTTGACTTGAGTGAAGGTTCAATATTTTTTGAGGTGAACAAGAGCTGGATCGGATTATTTAAGAGATTATTGTGCAAACCATTCGATGCCAACACGGCTAGATGGTGGTTATGACGTGTTCAGGCAGCTGTAATCCTGAGGATTTTCATGAAATCACACGTTTTTTGCATACAATAGCCGACCTTGTCTCTAGTAGAGATCGTGGGGAGAGGATGCACGTATTGAATCCTGCAGAACTGTTGGTGGTTAGGTGGCTTTTTCTTTTTGCCGAGCAGCTACAGGAAAGACAATGTGTTTGTAGATGCATCTTCATCCTAAAAATAAACAAGACAGGGGCAGCTTTAATCGGGAGGAGGGGGGATGTGTGCTGTTGCCAGAACGGAAATCTTCAGGATACGGTTCTGGTGAGGCCACTGAAGCTCTCAGGCAAAGATTGTTGGCTTTAATCAATCATCATTTTCCCTTTCTAGGAATCCATCAAATCATTATGATGCAGGAAACAGGCCGTCGCTCTTTTCAAGACCCGCAGCTTTACGAGGACGTCCAGGATCAGCTGCCACGAAGCCACAGATCCACTGTCCCCCCCCCCCCCCCCCCCCCCGATTGACAAACGACGCGTATTAACCTGAGTAGCTGCCCTCTCCTCTGATGAAAAGCAGAGCTTATCGGACGCGTTATCGGGCTCCGAGGATATGAGAGCTCGATGGCCGGGCCTGATACGGCGACACCGGGTCTCTGGGATGTGAGTAACGACCTCTGCACCGAGACCCAGAACACGCTGATAAGACTAATGAATGCAACCGAGCCGGCCGCCGAGCGGGGGCGGGGTTCTGGAGGTCGGGGCCATTAGTCATGCTGATTATTTCATTACCCCCCCGCCGCGATAGCATCACAGTCATCTTGAATTACATTGGCATACGGGAATATATGTTTTCATTGACGCTGATTACATTTTGCCGCGTGTACATCTTCGCTCACGATGCGAACACACACACACACACACACACTTTGGAGTATTTGGCTGCAAACCTGGTCGTATCTTTGGCCGGAGGCCAAGAGCAACAGTCGTATCAGATGCGATGCATCCCCGACAGTTTGATGAGTCACCGTCATAATTCAAGAGCGCCGTAAAAAGAATACACACGTAAAAAAAACGACTATTTGCATAACCTGTGACACGCAGGAGCTTGCCTTCGCTGTCAATCCTGCAGGACGCTCGGGGGGTTTCTCACGTGCAAAACATTCGTGGCAAGCGGCGATGGGTCGAGGGTCGTGCAGGTAGAGGTCGTGACCTTGTCTTCGGCGGGGCCCTGACCCCCAGAGCTCTCCGAGGTGTCCCATCTGTGACGCCAGCCTCTGATCTTCAGACACATCAAGGTGGCGAGGGACGCACCCCGACCCCGACGCCGGCGGGTCGCGGTTTTATCTCCCCGCAGGTTTATTTGTTCTTTTCTTTCCCTCCAGTCGACTCCAAAGAGAACTCTATAAGAACCAGACGCCGGCGAGAATGTGATTCCGTCCCTCTTAATCTTCAAGAATGTGTGAAAGAGCAAAGCGTGCCAGTCGGCCTCATGCGGATGAATAATGCATCTGATGTTTTATTACTGAAGAGATCTGGCCCGCTGATCTTAAACAGATTGCATTCGGTTTGTGTGTCAGTCAGACGGTCTGTTTGTGTGGATTTTAACAGAAGTGTATCTTCATTCTTCTTCTCCCCGCCCCCCTCATCCTCAGTGCCAAGCAGTGGGGGGACGGTTTTAAAATTTCATAAAGGCACAGCAGCGTTGGAAGGGACTGGATGTGAGGAGGAATCAGGAGCTGAGGGAGGGGGGGTTAGGGGGTGGATCTGTCTCCTTATCAAACGCTCTCACACACATGAGTAAACATCCGAGGAGCTGTGGTCATGGAGCAACTCCCGCAAACACATTACCTGCCAGGTCGACCGCAGCTGAGCCGCAACTGCAAATATATAGAAACACATGGCGTCAAATACGAGTTTTTAAGGATAAAAGATGACTCCAATCCACTCCAGTTCTTCAGCATCTTGAATTCGTGAAACATAAAATATGAATGCAGCCGGCTCCTGAGGGTCTGCACGTCTTGTTTAAACAAAAAAAAGATTTTTTTTTGATTTAGTGTACTTCTGGAGGCGATTACGCAATCCTTATGAGCGTTGGAACCGGCGTGAGGATCCGTCAGAAACACGGGCCGCGGGGGAACCGGCGTAAAACCGTCAGGCGTAGCGTTAAAGTATGAATATAAAAATATAACGCACGCGAGTCCCGCCTTACACCCGGTCTTTAAGCGCGCTCCTCGCGCCGCGTGGCGACGGGCACGCCGCATTCCCTGCATTCCTTCCTGTGCGCTGAGGATTATCCCCGCGGCCTGTCATTAGGGGAGAGGGTCCACGCGATGACAACACCGACTCGGGCGGCTCTCGCTTCGCGTTTGATGTGGCCTTTAAATATTCCTCCCCCCCCCCACCCACCCAGACTCACGAAGAAGGTCCCCCTTTGTGAGGTAGCCGCGCTCATTATGGGATCCTGTTGCTAACGGTCTTTCAGAGACGGACGTTTCACTCCCAGACTGCTTCGGTTTTTCATTTTTTTTCGGATCTGAATTGAGAAAGAAGCGTGCTTCTGTGTTTAATAATGCACGAGGCCGAACGCCAACGCTTCACAGCTTCATCCCATCCATCCCATCCATCCACCAAGTGAGGACAACTTGCTTTTAAAGCATCCAGAGAGGGATCTGCTGTGTTCCCCCCCCTGCTATTGATTATCTGCTGCACGTTTAACTTTAGGAGCTTCGCTGAGCGCTGATGGCCGTGCAGCGCGGGTTGTGAGTGGCCCTCTGGCGCTCCGAGACGAGCAGATGGCCGCCGGTGGCTTCCCAAACGCGAAAGATGTATCGCGCCGGTTCAGTCAAAAAATGACGATGAGGATGAGAGGATTAGAACAGTGGAGAAGTTTTGGCCTTGGACCTCGACCGGAGGGGAGGGCGGGGGGAGCCGGGGGTGATGGGCTCCTTCAAGATTAAGGCCGATGATTGCTTGAGAAGTGGGAGGGACTAAATATCTGGCCTCATGGCCACAGGTCAAAGACAGCTCACGCAGTGATGGCAGACGCACTTTGAGCGATCATAAAGGCTTTCAGCAGGGTTCGTACGCTCATGGAAAACCTGGAAAAGTCATGGAATTTTAAAATGGTCATTTCCAGGCCTGGAAAAGTCATGGAAAAAATGTAATTCTTAAAAGTTTTGGAAAAGTCATGGAAATTTGTTAAAATCACATGTTCTCTTACGCCGAGTTTGAAATAATGAATGTGTTTTTTAAAGAAAGACGCTCAAAATATAAGCCAGCGGTATCTCTCAATACGCTACATTTTCTACAGTTTTCATGTTTATACCGAGATTTCAGTTTGGTCATGGAACATTTTGTTTAAAGTCCTGGAAAAGTCCTGGAAATCCACTGGTCAAAATGTGTAAGAACCTGTTTCAGGTGCACGGTGACCTGTACATGTGTGTGTGGAGAGGCTGCTGTTTTAGTGATGCTGATGGCACTATATGATAACGGTTCCTGTTATTATCTCCTCATGCTGATGTCTGACGCTCTCCACAGGGGGTCCTCCTGAAGACAGCGTTGCTGATTTGATTTCCCGTGGTTTCAAAAGTAGTTTTTTATCTTTCTCTAAAAGAATCTGTTTGTGTTTCATGGACTGGCTTTATTTATCTTTGACGCCGACCAATTAGAGAACTGAGATTACAACGGAGACACAGAGCAGAATAGATACGAGGGAAGCTTTTATTTTGGGTACTTTCTGAGGCGGAGGAGAGAAACGTCCTCGCAGACTTGGGATTCCAGGACTGGTGACCTCTTCATGGGAATCCCCGTTATTCAATTACACTGCGGGCACATGACCACACCGTCTACAAATCAATGGAGAGCATCTGTCCCGGCGAGATAACGGCTTGAGCTGTCGAGCTAACATCTAATTCATTAGTCTGGGACGCAGATCTCACCGATCACACCCGGCTGCGTTACGGACGAGTAGGTAGACTCAGATGTCTGAGAACACATGCTTGAGGTGCCTCTGTGGCCTGTTTCCCCCCACACACACACACACACACCTGCTTCATGTAGTCCGACTGCGAAAAGACAAATCATTAGGCCGTAGCCAAGAAATCCTGACATCTGTTTATTTTTTTTCCTCATTCTGCTCTTAGCGTTCGCTCATTCGGTGCACGCTGTAACTCACGGCACCTTTTTATTTAGTTTGAGTGTGGGCTATTCCCAGCTGACATCGCACAGCTGGGCTCGAGAACTGGAGTTACACGGCGGGCGAGAAAAGAGAGAGAGAGATCGCACTGATTAATCTCACCTTCTTTTTTATTTTTTTAAAGCACTTCTGTATGAAAACAAGAGTGGAGGAGATGCAGCGGGCGGACCGGCGCTGATTGGACCCGCGTTCAGTCTGACTCCCCTTGTTCACGTTCCTCTTCTCCTCTCTCCCCCCGGCAGGAGTACATGGACGCCAACAAGTGCATCGACGAGCTCCTCAAACAGCTGGACGAGGAGCGGCGACACGTCCGACGGTAAGAGGCTCCCCGGGCAGATGTTTTACTGACGGCTCCGGTCCCGACCAGCGGAACAATGCCGCGCGGCGCCGAGCCGGGAGACAAGCTTTGTACGGCGGTCTTGAGAGATGCTTTCACAATAAAACGCGGCGGACAAAGAGGAGGCCTGGGCCCAGTGTGGGGTTGACGGGGGCATTTCTCATGGAGGTCCTCCAGGAGCTCATTTTGCCCGACACAATGGGAACGAGGAGCTTATGGAGATGCCAATCTAATGACCTTGTCCCCTCCTATCTTTCTCGCCCTTCCAGCCATTTATTTGTATTTCTTTTTACTTCACCCTCTTTTGTGCGACCCTCTCTCCATCTCAATGGAGCTGTATTCCCCGGGCTCAAAGTAATTTTCCCCGTGAGTGAGCAGGGGGGGGGGGGTTGGACACCAGGGTAAAGGGGTCTCAGGGTGGGGGGGGGTGACCACTGACCATCCCCTTTACTAGGCCAGGGCAGCCCTTTAATAAAGGAAGTGGTGTGTAAAGGAATGACCCTCCCCTCTATGTCATCCTCACCCCTCTTTATAAGGGGAGCCGTCTTTGGTGACACCCGCAGTGACCTAATGGCCACTTAGAGAGGCCAGCCTGTCCGTGGTTTGGGAACAGAGCGCCAAGTGGTTTCCACGCCATGAACTTGCAGTGACTCCTGTTGATGGGAGTGTCTCGTAGCCCTGGATTCACTCAGGAGTCCATCGAGCACGGAGCCCACGGACGAGACGCAGCCGCCGAGGAACCGCCTGGCGTCCACGGGGCTCTGCAGATCCCTCGCTCTTCACAAACAACACGCCACCAGGAAGGATTTGTCCTCAATTCTGTTCAATTCACAGAGTGTGGACAGTGATAAATGACTTCACAAAGGCTTTTGTTCGGCCTAAAACATAGACAGAGAGTCGAGCAAAGCCCCGCCCCCTTTCCCCCTTATTAAGCGGCATCTCACGATGCTGTGGATGCGCCCCTCCAGCCCTCAGAATACGGGGCCCATCAATCCGTCAACGGGAGAAAGGGAAGCCCGTACATTCCTCCGGTTCCCTGCATCCCTTCGCCCTGACCCAGTGACCCAGTGCATTCATGCCTCTTTATGGGGTAGGTTCACACTGGGGAAGTACACACATTTGGCAATCATGACTTCTTCGTAAAACCGGACGACATTTCGGAAGTTACTAATGAGACGTGGAGTATCAGTCGAGCATGCGTCCATCTGTGTGCTGCGTCCTCATTAAAAAAGCAGCTTCTGAGCCTTGAAATGCTGCGTGGCCTTTTTAATAACGTGCAGATAGTAGTTTTTTCTGTTTCTGATGGCCTGTCAGAAGCATCTGCTGCACCCTGAGCGCCCGCCACACTTCAGGCGCAGCCTCGCTGCTCGATGGAGCACAAAACCCCAGCGGGACGCCGGCCGGGCTCCGCCGCTCCCCTCTCTCCTCGACGCCACCGCGGCGTCCTCGACAGACGGAAACAAAAGCTCAGCGGCGCAGTGTCAACATCAGACGGAGCCAATCCCAACTTGGCAGCGCCGTACAGTCGGACGCGGACCACGGGGTTTCCAGTTATTCGTTTTTTTTGTTTGCGGCCGTTTAAGTACGATGAAGCGTCTTTAATGTCGTTGGCGCCGCACACAGCTGCACGTTTATGCAAAATATTGTTTCTGACAGGCGTGTGCTGAGTGACAGACGCGTGTGGGCGGGGCATATGGATGTTCTGCAGCGGTACAAACGGGGCGTTAGTTTGCACGACCTCGCTCTGAGGGGCGGCTGTGTCAGGGCGCCGCGTAATCTCCCCCGTGGATCAAAACAATGGGGATTAGATTCCCTTCCTCCCGGCTCTTGATCTGTCACTGCTTCCTCCCGCGGGTTGAGCGTGTCCGGCGTCGGCCTCACCTGTCTGCCGAAGCAGATGGCCTGTGTGTGATCCACTTCCACACCTTGGAGGGGGGGGGTCCACGGGGCCTTTATTGGACAGGTTGCGTGGAGCCGGCGTCTGCAGCTGCAGCCCCTGAGCCCAAAAGGACATTAGCGACGGCATCTGCCGATCAATAAGCCATTTGTCATGTGGGGAGAGCTGCAGTGGAGGTCAGATGAGATGAGCGCCGGTCAGAGGGATTAAAGCTAATGGGACTTTCTTTGTGGAGGAGAATTTACCACCGATAACTTGACTAGTTTGGTCCTGTAACCTCAATATAAGTTTTATGACTTCAAAAATATGAAGTCTTTAAAAGCACCTCGAGGGACTCTCAGCGCTCCCCTAAATTTGCCAGTTAGTGGAACACCGACGGAGGAAAATGTCCTCTCGAAGTGGACCTCGCTGATGTCCCTGCGAGGCCGTCGGGCCTCAAAGACGCCTGTGCTGCCGGCGCTCTGCAGATGAAAGGCTGTGATCCCCCTGGCTGACGGCTGGCTCTGTGGACGAGGAGGCCGAGCCTCATTCGCTCCCGAGCGACGGGGCCGTGCATTTTACGACTCCAATTGGATAAGTTGACCGGTCTAATGCAATAATTTGATCACACTAAGCTCCGAGGAGATCTAATGCAGTGTATTTGTGTTCCGAAAGTGAATCGCTTCGCCCTAATCCGTCCATTAGAGGTCGCTTTACGGCCCGGGAGTCCAGACTCTGTGATATCTCAAAGGTAAATAAATCAATACGTGAAAACCTTCCGGGCGCGGGGCGAGAATCAGTTAGAGGGTTTTCCTAAAACACGCACCGCGGTAGCAGCTACCATCTGGCGGAGGAGGCGACGCGAGTCCTCGTCTTTATCTGGGCGAAGATTCATGCGCCTGGAGAGAAAAAAGGAAAAAGTCCCGACTCTGGGGGAAATACATGCATCAGTTTTATGGAGCTTATGAGAGGAAAGGGTTAATCGAAGCGGGTTAATGACGCTTTTTACTGATGCTCCCCCAAGGTCGTGGGCGGCTGCATTCCCATGCACACTAAGAGCCCCCCCCCCCGCATATCATATCACTCACTACGAGCATGCTTCTGTTCTGGTGCGTTCAAGGTTAAGCGTACAGCTAAGCATCTGTGTACTGCTCACATTTTGTTGGTGGTTTCACAACATGCACACACGCTGTTTTATAGGACTCGGGACACGTTTTCTTGGCGTTTGTATTGAATGGGGAATTATCTGCATTCCTGGAGGCAATTAGCGGTGTTTAGTGTCGCGTAATAGCTAATTGCGCTAAGTGAGTTCTCAGGCACTAATTTGAATGCCTCGTGCAGTCGGAAAAAGCGTTTTTATTATCTATTGTTTGAGAATATTCCATTGTTTTTTATCTTCGTCGGGTCTATTAGCCTCCGGGTTCCTCTCCGCTTTGTGCGCTGAACAGATTTGTTTGGGGAATGGGCTCCGGCTGCTTTTGTGCTCCTGGAGGCGTGAAGTTATTTTGACTGAGAGTTTTGGATAACATCCTCACGTGAAGATAAGAGGCGGCGTGGATGTGTTGATGGACGCCGCCTGGTTTTGGCTGCTGGGAGTCACAGTGGATGCATCCACTACCTGCAGCTCTCTGGGAAACAGGAAGAGCTGCGAATGTGTGAAATTCACAACAGTTAAGTCACAAGTGGCCAACGAGTGATGCTTTATGAAATCTGATGGTGCATCTCTACCGCTGTGAGGTCTCTCAGTAAAAACAGAGACACAGATGGACTTGTGGTTGTCACTCATTGGCTGAGTTGTCGTCTTCATTGTTAAACAACCACCATTGCCGATTGAAATCTATCCG
>CM070103.1:1172500-1182500 GCA_036178185.1 Liparis tanakae
CGCCGCTCCGTATTCAGATTTCCCCGTGAGACAGCTGCGCTTATGATAAACACAATTACGCCGCTGCGTGACATTATTATTTTTCGTTTCATGAATCAGGAGTTTGGGGGAAACGTGGCCGACGGCGAGAAACTTGACGGGACGTGTCGTTTATAAAAACATACTTGTATGGTCTCCCGTCGGGGGAATAATCTACCATGTTCACGCTCCACCTTCCTCTCAACTTGAACCCCCCTCCGCCCCGTCCCCCCTCCGTCTCCTCCGTTCTCCAGGAAGAACTCATTTCCTCACATGGTCGGTGTCATTGTTGGCCTCGGCCCTCGTGACAGTGAGTTGGGGCGAAGTGGCGGCTCTAAGTCAGCTCCGGCCTGTCTTCCCCTCTTGAACTGAGCGCTGCTGTCACCGGGACCCTTTCTAATCCCCCCCCCATCACCCCTCCGTGCCCGCCCCCTTTTGCACTGGTCCTATTGGGAAGCAGACAATAGAGCGTCCCCCCCCCTCATCTCCCTCGCGGGCGTCCTGCCTGGTTGAGGCTTCCAGCCTTTCAGCTGAGACGGATTGTGATGGCGGCAGATGGGCTCCGTCACCCGGGCCAGACCTCAGCACTTCTGCCTCCGCTTTTAATTCTGTTTCCTTTTTTTTTTTCTCTCTCTCTCTCTGGCTTTCAGATTCTTGTCCTTCGCTCCCTTGATCTTGATCTCTTCCTCGTCCTTTTGTCCCTCCTTCTTTCTTTCTCTCTCGTCTATATTCAGCCAGTGTTTTTCACGGAAAGTGTTGGCTTTGTAAGAATGAAGGCGCCAAAACCGAGCCACGCGGATCTGTTTTTGTCATCTCAAACACCACACGTCACGTTCTGACATCCACACTTTCCAATTCGCTCTTCTGTACTTCTTCCTGCATGCAGGCGGTCACACCTCACACACGCTGCCTCCAGCTGGGCGACACGTCGTACACATGGGGGAAGACCTCTGATGTCCTCTTTCTGTCCTTTGTGTCACCTCCTCTGCTCCAAAAGAGCCCAGTTAGTACAACACAAGCCGGCTGCCTCTTGCCTCTTCACGTCCCCTTGTTGGAGTTAACCCCCCCCACCCAAAAAAACCTCCTCCTCCTCCTCCGTACAAACCCCCACCCCAACCTCTCTTCTCCTCCCCTGAGGAAAGAGCCACCTTCAGAGAGGCAGCAGAGCAGCCGTCTCCCCGAACACATGTTAAACGTCCTGCAAGCCCGAGGAGGAGGGACGCAGTCAGAGAGAGAGAGAGAGAGAGAGATTCTGAACAGAGATAAAGCCAGAGGCAGGGTGGGGGGGAGCCACACAGCTCTGTGTGTGTGTGTATGAGAGAGAGAGAGAGAGAGAGAGAGAGAAAGCATAGCGCAGAGGGAGAGTGTGTGTGCAGCGAGAAGGAAGCAGAGAGGAGAGTCGATGCATGTTGCCAGATTGAGAGAGACAGGCGAGGACTAGGAGGAGGAGAGGGAAGCGAGGCTTTCGAGAGGCTTGAGGGAACGTAGGAACGAGGAGAGAGAGAGAGAGAGAGAGAGAGAGAGAAGGGAGGGGAGGAGAGGCAGTTTCAGTCAAGTGGAGGCAGGCGCTGCTGCATTGTGGACGTAAACTTTCTCATCGGAGGGGAGCAGCTGGAGAGCAGAGCGTGCCGGTGGATTACCATGCGCGTCCCCTGAATGCACCACGATGCTGCAGCTCCAGCCGGGTAAGAAGCTTCACATGACGGAGCGGCGCCGTCCTCGTCCGGGGACGTCCCGGCTGTCCTTTCACGCGTGCCGTACTTTTGCCTTTTTGTCGGGAGAACAAATGCACACTCAGCTTCTTTTTTTTTTTTTTTGCTAGCACCTTTTGAGACATTTTTCTTCTGTCTTCTACTTTCGTCCCGAGCTGCAATGTTCTTCATAATCCCCCAGAGGATATATTATTTCATGCGGCTGCATTGTACACATGTGCAGGGGATTATCTCTGTCATGTCTCTATCATATTTGCACTGAGCCCGATTAGCCGGTTGTGTGTGTGTGTGTGTGTGTGTGTGTGTGGGGGGGGGTCGCGTGTCCTGTTGCTAGTGGCAACAGTATGGATGGGGCTCTTTGATTCTGATTGATAACGGAAGGAAGCGGAAACCCGTCGTTTAGGAGGTGACACATGCATCGTGGGGATGTGCATGTGCAGGAATTCATGTTTCTGCTCCTTTTCTTCTCCTCACACTCCCTCTCAGGCAGATTAAGATTGTCCAGCCGGCCCTCTAATCCCACAGCAGAATGACTGGTGTTGAACTGGTGTGGATACAGCTAAGTGGTGGGGGATATGGATTACGGGGAGACTGTTATGATCAGCGTCTCTGCTGCTCCTTATTAATGTGGCGTGAAGTGCTGCAGTACGAGAGTCCATATGTCAAAGTCACAGCGGGTCGGGGGGGTCTTTCCTCCGCCAGTCAGCCATATTTACGGGACAAGGAAAGAGGCTGTGATGCTGGCGGAGCAAGGAAGCCAGATGTAGCATGCGAGGACACCGGCTTGGATATTTTTAGCGGGGTTTGTTATCTCTAAAAACAGAACTCCAAGGGAACATGAAAACGAGAGCATGGGAGGCATCATCGCTCTCAACGCGCCGGACAGAAAGGCCAAATCTGGTGCTTCCCAACACCAGAGCCAAAAATAGCATCTTCCATATGGCGGTCCTATAGCGCGAGACGCCGACGAGTCGGGCCGAGGATTGGCACACATCAAGAGTTAAAAAAGAAGTCGCTTATTGTCTATTTGCATTAATCGCAGTCCCATAACATCCCATGGCACCACTTCTAAAGGCCACGTCCCCCTAGAGGTGTTTCTTAGCACTTTACTAATGTGACAAGTTATTATTAGAATGACTTTTTTACACATACATGATTTATTGTGGGAACTGGAAGTCAAACTCACAATATTTCCATTGGAAGTTCCCCAAGTAATGACGTTACACACCGAGTATCATTCACAACAAGCATGTGACTCATGACCCTGATGATGTGTTTTGGGCCTGGGAGACCTCTGACATGGGGGGGGGGGTGATCTATCTCATCATTACTGCTATTTGGACGGCGTCCATGATTTAGCGCCTCCGTCAGGAGCTGATACCCTCCTCCACCACCAGGGCGGATGTGTCGCTGCGGCCTGAAACCTACCTGGGGATTATCAAGGATTACAGATTACCAAGTGCAGGGATTTGATTTTATGGAATTAAAAACTGTAATTCTCTGCATCCCGTACATTTCTCAACGTTATTATTCCCTTCCCCCCCCAACTCCGCTGTTCACGGAAACTGTGTTACCATCTATTTCCACCAGGGGGCGTGCACTGGGATGTTTTGGACGCATGAATGAAGTGACGATCATTACCCTAAACTCCAGCCCAGGCGTCTTAATTAACTTAACAGTGCTTTTGTGTTCCCGTCCATCCCCTTAAAACTCTTGTCCGTCACTCTGCCGCTCACTCCTCTACATCCGATTCACTCCTCCCCTTGCGCCTCCTCCCCGTATGTGGCGCTCTGTATTCGGTGACCCCTCAGCGAGCGTATTGGGTCCAGGTCAAACCGAATTACTGAGGAATGTTCCCCCCGTTCAATAGCCGGCCCAGTGGGCCCTCAGCATGGGAGCACTTCCCCTTCATTGACAGCCAGGGGACTTTCATTTTCAGGGGGGGGGGGCTCCTTCCAGACAACTCTCCCATGTAATTCCCACTGTCTCTGCAGAGTTAGCTGGTAGCGCGGAGCCGCCGGGCCCGAGCAGCCGGTTTAATGACGTGTACGTGTGAGGCGCATCTCGGGATCTCTGTGACTGCAGGCCGTGCAGCTCAATTAAGGGTTCTCTGAATGCATTCCTGCCCTCGGCCTGCTCTACATTTATCTTCCACGTGGGAACTCTAAAAAAAGAGTCCAGCTCCGCTCCGCTCGGCTAGTTTGAACCTGTTTTTTTGTTTTTTTCTGCAAATACAGCAAACAAAATAAACAAAGGATTCTGACATTTTTATCCCCAGTTGCACTTTTTTTTGCGGTTCAAAGAGCCTGAACGCGTCGCGCTCGCTGCTCTGGTCAGACGTCTTCGCTCCGTGGACTTGGGAGTAATGTCACTCAGCAAAAAAAACATTAAGTTTAATGGCGCGATACAATTTATGACCAATAAAGGGCTTTTATGTCTGCGCGCTGACTGCTTTGCCTGGAGACAGATCTTGGTCCAGACACCCTCGCTGCCCGTTAAGTGATGTCATTAGAGTCGGAGCGTTTGTGTGGTTTCTAAATGGATGAACTCGCTCCATGTGAGCGCAGCAAGGTGTGAAGTGGCTGATTCTGCACTTGTGTTTTTCTTTTAAACAGTCAGAACTGAATTAAAACTGCATTTCTCTTTGTCTGGCAGCAGCCGCTAACTTTAGTTTCCCCCCTTTTGTTCCTATCTCGTATTCAGTTTCAGTTTTTGGGGGAAAAAAAGAAGAAATCTGATTTGTTTTTCTAGGTCACGGCGCCGCCTGCCAACAGTTTACACGATAATACGGCGTTGTCCTTGTTTGTTACACGGCCCTCCCGCTGACACACTTTCCCAGGCGCATGCAACTCGCGAGTTTTAAGAGATCAAAAGCAGTCAAAACTACTTTTTTAGAGCACTGCCTCCTGTTTGAGATTTCTCCTCTCGTCACGGCGATGCCAGGGGGGGGTCAGCGTCGTATTTGAGGTTTGGCGGGGGGGGAACGTCAACGAGCTTCAGCTCCGCACTATCTGGGCTGTAAATCAACGGCCGACGTTGGGGATGCATATGCAGGAGCTCGCCCAGAGGCTCACCTGCAGCAACGACTCTCGTTCTCTTTAACTCCTCGTGAATAACAATGAGGGCGGTCGCTTTCAATTACTTTATTGCCGGCGTGCCAGAGCGCCGGGAGGGGAATGCTGCTGCAATACTCCTGTAACTGAAAGTGCACGGAGGGGAATACATCCCTCAATCGGCACCCTTCAGGAAGTGGAGATGTCAGGGGAATAAAAGAAGTGATGCAACACATTCAATTGAAGCCCTGACTTCTGTCTGCAGAATAAGTGCATGACTTCTGCAGCAGCTGCCCGGCAACCCGTAGGGGCTGGAGCGCTCCTGTTTACTGTACCTTTTGTTTCTATTGTGTGCGAAGCGGCCATTTGTCTGCCTCCTGTAAAGGGCTCCTGTTTGCCCGCCTCCCTAAAAACGATGTGTTGACAGCCGGTGTAAAACACCCCCGAGCCTTTTGCACGGCCCCCGCGAGTCAGCAGAACCTTCCAGCGCCGTACAGTAGTAAATATGAGTCCCTGGTCAATAATAACTGCCAACCGGGCCAGACAGGGCGTGAAACCCGCAACAATGGAGGAAACGTGTGACTGTATACACGTTCCTCCCATTGAGCATGTCAAGGTGCCCGAATTAGCATTTTATTGTGTTAATAAAGCACCTCTATGGGCACATTGTGCAGGTCGGTTAAAGAGCCCAATGGGCTTGTTTGGCGCTCGGTGTCGTTTGAGGTTCGGTGTGTGTGTGCGTCACCGACACCGACTCCGACGACCTCTTTGGCGTGTCAGACGCCCTCCGCCAACACCTGACGTGAATGCCGTGTCAGACCGTTTTCGTCTACTTCATTCCCCGCACCTCGTCGTTATCGCCCCCCCCTCGCCGTGCTCGAGACTTTTAAAATGGATATTGGCAGAATTCCCGATTTTTCCGAAAAAGAGCCCAGCCTCCGTGTCTGAGTGCGCCTCGCGACACGCGGGTTAACTCCTAAATCATGAGGTAATTGCAGCTACCGGGTTTAACGGGAGCTTTACTGAAACTCAATTATACGTCGGAGTGTGTGTTTCAATCGAGACGAGCATCTCTGGAAACGCCGAGGAATCCGAGGATTTCAAAACGAGGTTCTCGCGCGCTGGCGTCCGCCGTCGAGCGGCGTCCTCGGTCTTCTCGAGCGGCGCCGGTGACCGCCCCCTCCCGGCAGGCGGGGAGAAAAGCGTCCGTTTCTTTTAAAAGCACATCTGCTCTTACGCCGTGTTTCCTCTCGGTCTGGACGAGGGGGAATGCCCGTCGTCTGTGGCTTTTGAAATACAATTGGGACCAGGTCGCGAGGAAGACGTTTGTGGAGACAGACAGCGCCGAGCGCCGGGATGTAATCCACATTCCCCGGCGCTCGGCGGGAGCCTCGGAGGATTCCTCATGTCTGATTTCTCGCCGCTTCAGAAGTTCTCAGATCCAGTGCGAGCGTTTGATCTGCGCTCGGCTGACAAAACGACACACTTAAACCATTGCCCTCACTCTGATGTTGCAGATAACCCCCCCCCCCCCCCCCCCCCCCCCCTACGGTGTGTGATTGCACCCATCAATCGTGTGAGATCATTCAAGTCCCTCCCGTCAGAATAAATACAGTATTGGTGCACGGCGCTGTAATTAAGATTCTCCCAGAGCGCTGATGTTATCACGGGGGGAACGGATAAACAACCCGGAGCCGTCGACGTGCTGTTGACTTTGGATAAATCCTGCTAATCGCAATCATCTCGACTCGTTTGCCTGCATTACTCACACTTGTCCAAACAAAGGCCCGAAACACGGCTCCATACATTAGAGGCAGGCGGTGTTTAGAGAGCCCGCGCGGTCACATGACCGGCCCTTCCTGACTATATTTGTCGTCGACATTCTTGCGTATTTCACGGTTTCATTGCGATCCGTCGCGCTCTACGTGAAGGAAAAGTCCGAAGACCGAGGGACGCGCTCTTTGTTTCCCCGCTCGCATTTCACCCCGTCAATAATTGATGGCGTGCCGCGGCGACGGGTAAAAGCTCATTGTGCGGGCGGAGGGGCGCCGGCACGCGGCTCCTGTTTCTCCTGCCGCCCTCCGCTTGGAGACGGGGGTCCGTGGCGGGAGGCGGGAGGTCAGCCGCCAGCTGTGGGTCAGGCCGCCGTCCGGCAGCTCGCCGGTGATTGATTGGACCCTCCTAATGCGTCGGGACCGGCTGAACGATCGCAGATGTCGCGAGCTCCGCCCCCTCGGTCGCCCGAAGCCGTGTTTCTGACGCCGTCCCCGTGTGTTTGGGGGGGTTTGACCCCAGAGAGCTTCATTAGAGCGTTACAGAAACAACACTTTGATGAGGTTTCAGGTTTGACCTGAAAAAGAATGAATGTGGCACCAAAACAAGTTTTTTTTAATCGGAAAATCTTAACATTTCTAGAGCCTCAAGTGGAGAAATCCATCTCTCATCCTTCAAGCTGGATGCTATAACTTCGCTGAGCTCATTGTCCCACGCACACACACACACACACACACACACACACACACACACACACACGTTGGACGGGTGCAGAAGGTTACACAACGAGGGATTAAGGACGGGAATAACCGGTGCCAAAAAATGAGTCTCTTGAACATGATGCCCGATGTGGGCCACGGGGATGGCGTGCGTGTCAGGCGGGGATGGCGTGCGTGTCTGGGCTCTTAACCCGGCAGCAGTGCACACACTAACACATAACTGCACGCCCGCTGCGCTCCCGTCCAAACATTTACGCGTCCCTGCCGACCGCTCTGTGTACATCTGCGGTTCGGAGCCATTTGAGATGTTTAGCTCGCCGCGAGCCTCGACGACGAAACTGGAAAGACGGGTTTGCATCTTTTCTACATCCTGGTGCGTGTTTACGGGCGACGTTTCATCTGACGTACACGGAGATTAACCGCGCCTGATAATGAGGCGCTGTGCAGCCCTGGGAGCGAAATAAGAACCGTCTCTTTCATTATGCGCTTAACGGCAAAACAATGTACGAGGATTAAAGCGCCTGTATGCGGGAGCCGTGATAACAGTGATGAAAACACGGCGTCTGGCTCCCACAACGCAGTTCAAAGCGCGCGGGTCCGACGTGTCGGCTCAGGTTCGCCCAACGCTCCTCCGCGATTGATCCTCCCCTCGGCGCGAGAAGGAGCGCGAGCGGGGTTCTGCACGGCGGCGGCGAGCAGCTGACGGCCGGCGGAGCGCTGTCTGTCTGGCTGCGGTCGGACTAAAACAAATACGAGAAGGAAACTTGTGTTCGAGCGCCGCGTGTTCCTGCGTGACCTGAACACGTGCAGAACCTGCTCCCTCCAGGTGTCATCTCACGCTCCTTTACTTTATAGAAACAGTAACTCCAGAGAACATGTGTGTGCGTGTGGAACAGAAAGGGGGCGGGGCCTGTCAGCTGGCTTGGTTTGCTCCACTGAATGCTCAGGGGTGAGGGGGGGGGGGGGGGTGAAGGCCTCAGGTGATTCCAGGTCACTGGAAACTGCTGGAGGTCCACGTCGACACTGCTCCTGATTGGCCACTGGAGTTTTAAGTCGAGGAGGAGGAGGAGGAGGAGGAGGAGGAGGAGGAGGAGGAGGAGGACTGTATCCAGTCAAACTGTCAGCTTGAGCTTTCATCATATGCACGATTATACAGCATGTGGCCTGAAATAATTCCCTTATAGTCACACACACACACACACACGCACACACACATGCACACACACTCAGCTGGAGCTTCTGGTTCTCCTTAGCAACACGTGATTATTACCGCGACATTAATGGCCGCATATTTATGATTTTACGTCCACATAAAGTTTTATGTGTAATGTGGAAAAAAGCTGTTGGCCGAGCCGTCTTTAACGGCTCGTGTCTCTCGCCCCGGAGAGCGACGCCACGTTGCCAGATCTCACTAATTACTTTGCCATTAGAAACACAGATAATTACTCTGGTTGAAAAGCGCCTGGCAGCCGGCGGAGAGACGCGGAGAGACGGAGGGAATGTTTGCGTTGGGGAAAAAGAATCGCACATTTAGACATCGATAATGTAAGTCTGCTGTCGGTGTACCGTCTTTTCATTGGACATCTCCGCGCAGATTAATAACTCGTATAGCGTCATATATCTCCCCCGACATCTAGAAGAGAACACGGATGACTTTTATCTGCACTCGATCAAACGTCACGTCGTTATTGCGCGCCGCTGCCAGCTGGACGCGAGCGTCTCCCCTCGCACCTCGCAGCAGAAGACTGTTTTGACTCCCGCTTGTGCCAGTTACTATAATTATATTTGTCAAATTGCTCTATATTTGGCGATGATTTTCTCTCTCTCGCTCTCTCTCCCGGGCTCCGTTGGCTCACGCTCCGCTGCTCCTGGAACATGCCTGTGCATAAGTGGCCTGAAACTTAACCCCTCGCAGGGCTGACGCTCAGCCATAACACAGACTGGAGGAATGCCAGGCCGGTCCTGTTAAGCAAAACAATATCTGCAGTGAGACGATCCAGGGACCCCCCCCCACACACACACACACACACACATCCCCCCACCATACACACTTTACCCATTTCTCTCCTCCAGGTAGCGTAATACTCTAAAACATGCAGCGTGTCGTAATGAGAAGAGACGCATTGTGAAACTGGAACATGAGCGTATTAGTCAGTCTCAGGTGTGGAGCATGCCGTCACACACACACACACACACACACACTCACACACGCTGTCATTCATGCCAGTGATCACACACACACACACACACACACACACACACACACGCAAGAACAACACCTTGACTTTAATGAATGCATGTTCCCACGCCCACATTTATGATTGCACAAACTCACAAACTACACATGAGCCCAAATTTGAAGACTCACACACACACACATGAACACACACACACACAACACACACCCCTTGCCTCGCAGCCTTGCTTGACTTCCTCCCGGATTTGTCACCACCACACCGGTTGTTTCCCAGCCGGCGTGCCGGGCTCCGGCTTCAGTGCGATCCCTTCAGTCCAGACGTCAGCCAGACCTCCCCAGCTGCCTCCTAATCACCTGTTTGGTTTCTGAGACAGGTAAGCCGCTCAGAAACAACGACGTCTCGTCGAGCCGGTGGGCGTGAGTTATTTCAGGGGGCTTTGGGAGTCTGCGCCACCGAAGAAATGTGAGAAATGTGCAGGTGATTACTCGTGGCAGGCTGCTGCACACACTCCTCGTATGAGGTCCCCT
>CM070103.1:1187500-1205000 GCA_036178185.1 Liparis tanakae
GCACTTAACCCGAGAGCTGCAGCTCCTCTCTTACGGGAGGAGAGGAGGCCTCTAATTAATTTAGAGGCCTCTGTGGATCTGGGGGGGCGTCGGGGGGGTTCCAGTGTTCTCGTAATTCAGCTCGGATGAATACCATTACCATGTAATGTTGTCCAATTACAGAGGCCAGGTTCATTCTGCAACTAATACAATTGCAGACGTATAGGAGTAGGAGGGAGGACGTGTCGTCTAAATGACGACGTTACTCTTTTATTTCAATACAGTGACATCAATAGTCCATTCAATCTCTCTGAAGTCATTTATAGTCATCAAACCAGGAAGTTAAAGCTGCCTCCAATGTGACAGAGGTCAAATATAATCCCAAAAGGCCCAATCTGGGGGCTTATTTCAGATATGTGACTCTGTGGAGAGGTAGAAAATCCCACCCCGGATGTCTTTTATAGATTACTTGGTCTATTCCATTTGATATTGCTTTTGTACCCCCCCCTCCCTAACCAATGCGTCGTTGGTCACAGTCTGCAGCGGCCAGTTGTACTCCGGTGAAACGGGGCCCTCCGCAGGAGAAACAGGGCGGTGCAGGATGAGAGGATTATGGCTCTGACTCTGGATTAAAAGCAAATGTCCTCACAAAAAGTCTTCACTTTGAACATCTCTTTCCTGGGGCGTCGATCAAGGCGTGTTGCCTGAGAGAATAAATATAAATTTCAATTAGCATGTTCTCCAGGAAGAAAAAGGCTGTGAAGTCGTTGGAGACAATAAACATTTTAACTGGGTAGAATCGTATCCCTCTGTTTTTTTTTCCTGGCCACGTAAATATACGTAATGCTTGATTTAATGGCCTTGTTAAAATTGCTGAGATTCTATATTGAACAAAAGCAAAAGAGGGCTTTTGGGCCATAAATCCCGTCTTGTTGGCGTCGTGGTCGGTGCTTTGTTAGCGAGACCTGAAGGACCCGGACTACACAACACTGGACTCCGACGCGTTGCCTTCAGAGGGAAACCAGCTGCCGGTGCTGGAGGTTTCTCATGTAATTAGCAGCTTTAAATGCACGTTTATCACCATAAAAAACAAACATAATCCCCTTATGGCGTGGGGATAAACATGGCCCACTTTTTCCATAAAGAGAAGGTGAAGAAGAGCCAGAAAAGACGTTGTTTTTGGTGCAGATGTATAGGCCGGGCTCTTGGCTTTATGCCTCTGTGCGTCTGGATTTACAGCGGCCATTACTCCTGACAGGGAGCGCCTCCCGCTGCGTCCGCATAGTGGCCCCTGGATTTACAGCCCCAGTGAGGACCTGAACTGGTTTTATGGGGACTTGGGTTTAATATTCTCTCTGCCGGGCCGATTCACCCCAGTTACAATCTGCTGTTGTGACAGAATTCATGCCAGGGAGCGATTTATCTGGATGAAATATGACAGTCTGGCCACAGAACATTGTCTGAAATGTTTCGGCGATTTACAGACTTTCCAGTTTGTTTTGGGGGGTATTTTCTCTTTTTCAGATTTAATTGGATCGTGTCGCTTTAAATCGTGTCACATGCATGAGGCTGTCGTCCCCTTTCCCGCCACTAGATGTCCCCAGAATGCTGTTCTTCGCCCTCTCTGCAGCCTCTCGCTGAATCATGACACAGCTGGGGGAAAAAAAGCTTATAACTCCGACACCGTCTTTCTGAGCTCACCTTTCAAGTCAGATAAATATATATAATCTCTGACGGGATAATCCGCTCTGCAGCCGCAGAATGACAGCGTAATGAAAGATGTCCGCTGTGTAGTCCAAATCTCTCATTCAGCAGTAACTGCACCTCCGGATTTGCAACAACAACAAATATATATATAAATACTTTCACCTCAGTTATTTTACAATTCTGTACTTTCAGCTGATACTCGGATGCTTCATGACTGGAGGCCTTCAGCCCAAAACAAATGGCACCAGTTGCATGGCGATAAACCCTCGGGCCTCAAAGTTCCTATGCAATTATGTCACGCCGAAAAAAAACTCCCAATGGCGAATTTCCCCCCCGACAGAGTCTTTGAAGTTTTGGTTTTGAGGCGATGATGTTTCTCTCTGGGAGGACGGAGAAGCATCCAATTAAAAGGAGAGCTTTTGGTCTCCGGTGGTCTGTGGAGACGTTGTGAGTTCCTCCTGAGGACCACAGGGTTAACGCCATCGCACTTACTAGTTATCACGAGTTATGCAAGAGCCATAACGGTTAATGTGGAGAGAGGGAAGCTGATGGCGTCTGACATTCAGTGTGAACTTTCTGTCTCGGCAAAGGGAAGTTCATGAAGCGTTTCAGAGTAACAACAAACTACCTTCTTCTCCCTCCTCCTCCTCCTCCTCCTCCTCCTCCTCCTCCTCCTCCTCCTCCTCCTCCTCCTCCTCCTCATTCTCCCTTCTCCCTTCTTAATTGTCATTCTTTTTCTTTTTTGTGTCCACAGCGAGAAAAGCTGATCCACGAGCTAGAGGAAGAGCGACGGCTGCGACTGGAGAGCGAGAAGCGTCTCCGGGAAGTGACGGAGGAGTCGGACCTGGGCCGGGCGCAGATGGTTTCACTGCAGCTGCAGTTCTCCAGGTAGGAGAGCCTGCAGGAGCCCGACATGAGCCCTACAGGAGTCCTACAGGAGCCCTACAGGAGTCCTACAGGAGCCCGACATGAGCCCTAAAGGAGCCCTACAGGAGCCCTACAGGAGCCCTAAAGGAGTCCATTATGAGTTATACATGAGCCCTGCAGGAGTCCTACATGAGCCCTAAAGGAGTCCTACATGAGCCCTGCAGGAGTCCTACATGAGCCCTACAGGAGTCCTACATGAGCCCTAAAGGAGTCCTACATGAGCCCTAAAGGAGTCCTACAGGAGCCCTGCAGGAGCCCTACAGGAGTCCTACATGAGCCCTAAAGGAGTCCTACATGAGCCCTAAAGGAGTCCTACAGGAGCCCTAAAGGAGTCCTACAGGAGCCCTGCAGGAGCCCTACAGGAGTCCTACATGAGCCCTAAAGGAGTCCTACAAGAGCCCTAAAGGAGTCCTACATGAGCCCTAAAGGAGTCCTACATGAGCCCTAAAGGAGTCCTACATGAGCCCTAAAGGAGTCCTACATGAGCCCTAAAGGAGTCCTACATGAGCCCTAAAGGAGTCCTACAAGAGCCCTAAAGGAGTCCTACATGAGCCCTAAAGGAGTCCTACAAGAGCCCTAAAGGAGTCCTACATGAGTTCTACATGAGAGCTGCAGGAGCCATGACACCCTGCACCCTGGCAGCAGACTCCCATATCATGCACAAGCCTCTTTTTTTTTACGTCTTTGACTTTTTGGCAGCAATTTCCTGCAATCACCACTTAGCGGCCCCGCCCTCCGCATCCATACGCCGCGGCCTTCTTTCCCTCCAGTCCTCATTTCGTTGAGCGAGTGCCTCGCTGATATTCCCCTGAAGCCCCTTCACCTTCCACGGCTCGATGCAACTCCTAAAGCGTGACGCGCTCCCCGTCGTAACTTCGGTAACCTCTAATCCGAGGCGTGACGGAGCGGGCCGGGCCGATCGGGGGCCGGGGGCCGAGGCGACGCCTTAATTAGGCGATAGGCGTTCGGTGCTTTACTTGAGGATTTCACATTAACTGCTTATCTTCTCATTAAGTTGGTGAAGAAAATTCCGTCGTGCATTTTAATGGTCCCGCTGCCGAGTCCCCCGCCGGGGGAGGGGGGGGGAATCAAACACCGAAGAGTCGTGCTAAAGATCTATCAGACAGTCTTAAATATTCCGTCTGCCTCTGATGTGTCGCTTCTTTTTTTCCCACAGCCTTTTAAAGTTGACGTCGTTCAGGGTCCTTTCACTGCAGCCTCTTCTCTTCAAGGGCGTTTCATCCAGTTCATCAGTGGGTAGAGGTCAAAACTAATTACGGTCCGCGGGTTACAATTTGCAGGTGTGTCACGACTTGCAGGTAAATACATCGTACAGTTCAGCTGCTTCCTCGAGTCGCTCAGATATCTGCCAACACGCGCTAACAGGATGTCAGCCTCCGCGTCTTCATCTTTTGTTTAAGCGTTGCCGAGTGCTCATCTGCATGCCAACGACCGAGTGTACCGAGCAAGTGTGTGTGTGTGTGTGTGTGTGTGTGTGTGTGTGTGTGTTGACGCGTACCTGGCAGTGTAGTGGATTAACACGCTCCAGCCAATAACCGGCGGCTCGTTGTCATGGCGGCAGATGGGGCATCAGTGAGGTCACTTTAATTAGAGACTTACAAGCCAGAAAAGAAAGGAAGATAACTCGTCTTCCCGTGAACCTTTGCCCCACTTTGCTTACTTGTTTCCAGTTATTGGCTTATGGTTATACATCCACACACACACACACACTCACATGCACACGCACACGCTTGTGTTTGTTGCTCATTAGGGGAATAGAAACCTCCGTTAATCAAAGTGTCTTTTGAGATTAAGGCCCGCAAATCACGGCGAGTGGACGTCCAATCTTTTAAATAGACTGCCGTGCGTTTGACCTCGGGCAGCAATCGATCTGCGTATTGTTAATTAATCGAGGTGCTTTTTGAACGACGGGGACGGCGAAGCAATTTGAACGACGAGAGCCGCGTCAAAGATATCAGACATTATGCAAATGAGCGCGTTAAACGGATTTATCAGAACACGTACGACGAAAAAAGGAAAAGAACAGACGGGCGCTCCAGCAGCCAGACGACCTCCAGGGACTCAGCTTCTTACGGCCTGTGTGTGTGTGTGTGTGTGTGTATGTGTGTGTGTGTGTGTGTGTCTACGTCCCTATAACTCACACTTAAAAAATCTAAGGCAGGGATCAGCTAAACTGGAACAACTGGCTTTTCTCTTTCCCTCTCTCATCCGCTCGGGAGCTGGATTTGTTTTCCACGGCCGCATTCCTCCAGTGACCGGCCGCCGAGGTGTGCACACACACATGCTTCTCTGCACACGCCCTGCCCCCAACCAGTTGGGCTCCATGGTGTGGGTCACATGCCCGGCCCTTCTTGGGTCAACCCCCCCCCCTTTCCCCCGAGGGCTTCACCACCACTCGCCCGGTCTGCCGTCATTAAACTCCCAACGGATTAGTGGGAGACTCCAGCCCACCCTGGACGTCCCACTCCTCCACATGGGCAAGACATTAAGGAGCCAGGAGAGGAGGTGAAGAGAATATGGAGGGGTGGAAAGGAGGGAGGGAGGGCCGCCCGGACAATTCTGTCGTCTTGTCGCTCAACGGACGAGCGCAGAAAATGAAACGCGAGTAGAAGTTTAGTCCGTCGGCTGCATTTTGGAGCTCTATCCAGCGAGGCGGCTCCCCGTTGGACGGGATGGCCGGCGAGCAGACTCTGGGGCCATCGGGGGGCCTGAGGGGCCTGAAGATGAGGAAGGCGGTGTTCAGGTAATGAGCAGAAACAGAGAAGCGTGTCCTGGTTGAGCTGCGCTCCTGATCCTCTTGGAGACGTTGTTGTCGTCGCTCTGCTGAGGAGATCGGACCCTTCTGGGGAAGAGAGCGGCCTTCTGTCGGGGTTCGATGCCGCCGTCCGGCGGCGCCTGCTTTGTTTTCTTTGTCGCCGTTGTTCTCCGCGAGGTAAACCACGTTAAGACCGTTCAGAAAACCAATTCCTCTCGACTTCGGATCACAGTCATTGTCACCCGGACAAAAGCGGGCCGGTCCACTTGACTCTGAATCACGGGGGTCCTGAAGGCACGACAACAGACGGTGACTGGTGCCTGCAGATTGATGGCTCTGCAGCGTATTGTTTCTGCACAATACTCAGTGTGGGAAAACATAAGTATGTGTGCATGTATGTATGTATGTGTGTGTGTGTGTGTGTGTGTGTGTCTGTGTGTGTGTGTGTGTGTGCGATGTAAACAGGCATGAGTTGCAGCGCTTTTCAAACGCTGTGTACTCGATGTTTGGACAGTCACGCTCAGGTTGAGATCCCCCCACTGGTCCGCAGAGTAAAGTTTCAGAAGTGTGCGTGTGTATGTGTGTGTGTGTGTGTGTGTGTGTGTGTGTGTGTGTGTGTGTGTGTGTGTGTGTGTGTGTGTGTGTGATGCATTCATGTGCTACTCTCATTACCGCCGCACTACTCTGGTCTGCACAGCTGGACCGGCAAATATGCTCAGAGAGTGATTGCACTGCGTTTGCAGATCAATGAACTCTCTTCTAATCATCTCAACATCTCAGCCACGCCCAGACCCAGGGTTTTAATCCCCCCCCCCCAACACACACACACACACACGCACACACACACTCTATCCAGCCTGATGAATCAGGCCCCTGTTCAGGACAACACATCTGGGGTCATTAACAGGATGGAGGAGGATCGGGGGGGTCAGCCTTTTGAAGTCACTTCCTTACTGCGGCCCAACCAGGCCTGTTAAATAGATAATAGGTGTCTGGATTATTTTGGGGAGCACCTCCATATTTAAAGGGTTTATTGGTCCATTCCAGCCCCTCTCTTTAACTTTCAAATATGAGCAGGGAATTACGTCCGATTGAACTTTAATTTGGGTTGTTCCCCTCGATCGCTCGCACTAAATTACCAGCCGGCGAGAGAGCTTGGTACCCAAAGCCGGCTGCTTTGCTGAGCACTGCGCTGCGGTTTCGAGGGGTTAAAGGTCGACCCATTACTTGCCTGTAACTATGTCAGACACGTACTCCACTCGGCTAAACTTCCGCCTCGGATTATGCCGGTTATGATGCTGAAAGAGGTCAGATCACGAGCTCTTGTGGAAGTAGGGCATCCGCCGCCGCACCGTGATACTCTCTCTGGAGCGTCGCCTGGAGCCTCTGGCCTCGTGGTTGCAGTATAGATTTGTCCGTTCGCTTTGCTTGACATATGCACAGCGGCTGCTGTAAGGCTCATTGTGTTGGATGGGGTCACTGCATATATGCATGCGCATCGTATGAGCGACAAATGAAGCTCCAAAAGCTTTTTTAAAGTCAGCTCGCCCACCTTCCTCTGCCATTTCTTTAAAATAACTTAAGAGATTATAATACTTGTGAAAACCGGACGTAGAAGCGGACGTCAGGCTTTATATGCATCATCCGCCCCCGCTCCTTCTACCCGGCGCCTGGCGTACGTAATGGACTCCATGCGGTCGCTGAGGGCTCCGCCGCCATGTCCTCCTCCGTCTCTGACCTCACATGTGGGACGCACATGCCCGCAAACCCATCGGGGGCCGAGCCGCGAGGCTCCGAGGACCCGGCTGCTTCCTCCGGCCAGCGGTGGACATGTGGGCCGGCCGTCGGGGAGGTCCGCTAACTTCTCCCAAATGCTGGAGGGATGAAAGAGGGGAGACCCTCGATCTGCTGCCCTCCATACGTCTCTGTTCATTCACGATTTGCCACATTTTAGGACATTAATGGAGACATTTTAATTATTATTTTCAATTAGAAACTAAGTGTATAGGCTGGAGGTCAGTAAATCCTTTAATTGTGCATGTTGGCACAGCCCTGAGATGTCAAATGGGAAATATATGACTTTAAGGGAATACTAAATGCTTTGGCCTCTTGATCTCTGTTTCCGTGGCATGTGTGTCTTATTGATGAGGTCAAAGGTCGCGGACGGGAGGCAGCGGTCACGAGGGCCGAAACCTTTGTAATGCTACCCCGCTGTAACGTGCACGACTGACGTGCACGACTTTTACAGCTCTGACCCGTCCTCGAGGCCGTAAACTGGACCAACCCCCCCTCACCAAAAGTCTCTCTCTCTTTCTCTCTCTCTGTCTCTCTCTCTCTCTCTCTCTTCATTCGGGTCACGTCTACGAAAAGAAAAGGGTCTCCTCCGCATGTGTTCTGCAAAAAGCGCTCTAAGAGGATAAGAGTGGCTTAGCGCTGGTTAAGCTGGGCAATCGTTCATTTGATGAAAAGGAGTCTGAGAGGAAGAAGAAGAAGAAGAAGAAGAAGAAGAAGAAGAAGAAGAAGAAGAAGAAGACGAAGAAGAAGAAGAAGAAGAAGAAGAAGAATGGATATTCTTGTTCCAAGACGGACAGTTTGGTAGGTGGGGTCAGGCGATTGTGACCTCGATCGACCTCGATCCGGCCGCACAACCAGGTGATTGTTCTCCCTGTCATGTCAGCAGCTTCAGGATTTTCCAATTGTTCACCGGTCCAATGTGATTAGACGGTCTGGGCCGACCGGAGCCGATGGAGCGAGAGTGTGAGAGCCGAAAGAAACAAGCGACCATCGCAAAGAAACAACAAATGTGTTAACGGGAAAGCGCCACACTTGTAGAAAAGGTGGCTGAGGGCGGCACACAGCTGACCAAACAGGGGGATCCCTGTCCTTAGTCGTACCTTATCCCTGCAAGTCCATCCCCGATCCGAGACGACCGGCGGGGGGGGGGGGGGGGGGGGGGGGGTAGACGAGGTAGACGATGACCGCTCGGCCGATTTCAGCCCACAGACTTACTTCTCTCCGATGGCGTCCGGGTCACGCGGCGGCGGCGTGAGGGCGCCGGGCGCTCGCACGGAGCTCACACACGTGTTGCTGGCTTTTCGTGCAGGAAATGGAGAGACGCTCCAGATGGGGTACGCTTCATTCTTCTTTCCGTCCGCGATCGTCGAGTCTCTTGAGGGATGTTTGGAGTCCTTTGATCATTTCTTCCTTTGAGAGAACACGTCGGGGAAGAGAAACCACTCTGGATGAAGCGCCGCTTCGCTTGAAGTCTCTGTGTCATTGTGACAGGAGAAGGAGAAGGAAGAAAAAGAAAGAGGAGGAGGAAGACGAGGGAGAAGAAAGAGGAAGAAGAAGGAAAAGAAAGAAAGGAAGAAGAAGAATGAGAAGAAGAGTGTAATATTCTGTCAAACCGACGCACAGAATTTCACCTCTAATTGTCTCTGTGTGTTCTGATGATGCATCACTCTGCCCACCTCGACAGTGTGTGTGTGTGTGTGTGTGTGTGTGTGTGTGTGTGTGTGTGTGTGTGTGTGTGTGTGTGTGTGTGTGTGTGTGAGGCGAAGAGGTTGCTCTAAAGATGGCCCGGCCTCAGGGGGAATTGATTGGAGCCCTAATTGTGGTTCCTGGACTGCTGACGGACGCCACGTTTTAAATGCAGCGCGTGCGGCGCGGGTCGGAGGAAGTGCCCTCAACACACACACACTCGTCCTTGCTTCCTTTCCTCTCTCCTCCCCCGAACAATGTTTTTCGATAAGTCCTCGGCGAGCACTTTTGAGATTAATCACACTATCGCTCTGAGCAGGACTGTGTTTTATGTAAAGTAATGCTCTGTCATCTGGGAGTTATAATCCATCCATCTTGGGCTTTTAGCGGAGCCCCCCTCCCATATAAATGAGTTTCAGGAGGCAGAATTTACCCCTCTGACAAATTACACTGTTTATTTCACGGGATGTTTCGCTGGACGCTTGTCCCATTCTGTTCTCAGAAGCATTTACCGCTCAGATTTAATTACTTAAAAGTAGTTTTTTATAAAGCTTTGGGAATCCCGTCGTAATTATTCATCTTATTATGAATAATTATTGCTCTGGTGGCGAAGGAGAGCCGGTAGATAGCGCTATCAGCTGGTATTAGTATCGGTGCTCCGTCGATGGTGATCACTGGGAGGTAATTGTCCAAATCGTTGTTGTTTGTGTTGTTGCTGCATGAGCAGCTCACTAATCCTGCAAGTTCACCACAGAAGGAGAAGCGTGGAGTCGCTCTGGAGTGGATGAATTGTTCTTTAGAAGATTTCTCTCCAAGTGGACCTCTCTGTCTCCCCCTCACCGCTGAACCTCAAAGTCTCTCCGGGCTCTTTTTCCCACCTTCAAAAGTGCCAAATTCGGTCCTGTGAGAAGCTGCACATCTGAGCTTTGTGTGGCTTTGATAAGGAGGCCGAGGGCTGCGGCTCCATGTGGCTGCTTAGCACCACAAAGGGTCCTTTCAGGTGTGGCAGAGTGCCTCAACACAGCCCCCCCTCCAGCTACACCTTGAGGAAGCAGGTGTCAAAGTGCTCCTCACCACGCTGCCACGCGGAGTTCAGCAGGTATGAATGCAGAAAGCAAACCCTGGTATCATTTAATCTGCCTCTGGGGCTCGTTTATCCACGCTGCTCACGTCCATGTTATTCATGACCTGTTCCATGAGCGCTTTAACTAACGGTGGCGTGTGCGCGTCCTCCGCCCTTCAAGGCTGAGGAGTTTGAGAAATTGGGCGAAACATCCTTTTTATTGAGCAGTAAAAAACAAAAAAAGATCAAATGTCTTCAGACGGAGGACTCGTGGATTCCTTTGAACCAGGCTTGTTGTTTTGTGCAAGATCGGCAGGTATTCATCCTTTAGGAAAACAGATGCTCACCTCTGTGACCTGCATGTCATTGTAATACACTAGGGGCTGTATCTGTCGGTGGTCACCCCCCCCCCCCACGCTCACAGGCTGATCACGCCTCCGGCAGCTCGCCCTTGACCCGGTGTCGGGCCGTAGCGCCGCCTGTGTCGCCGCCTGCGCCGCCTGTGTCGCGTCCTCTTGGCTTACGTGCTGATTGAGGCCAGCATGTAAAGCAGGAAGTGGAGCAATCGGCCCCCAGCTCGCCTGCTCGCCTCCGAGTGTTCAGTCAGCAGCTCGCGGCCTGATTACAGCTTTATGGCTCAGCCCGGACAGATGGTGCAGCGGGCGGCGTGCGGCCAGAGCCTCGGACAGCGTTACGTAAGGAGGGAGCATATGCATGCTATACTGGAGTGATTTAAATCACTAAATACTGAGCGCTAAATCAGCAAAATACTTTCGAATAAAGATGTTCCCATTTTGACCTACTTAATATACAACATGCATTAAATTGACTTTCAGTTTTTAGGTTACAGGAAACAAAAATGATAAATAAAGTCTTTACTAATGAGGCAGATGTTATAATAGGAGGAAAGAGGAGGAGATTGTCACTCTAAAAACACTCTTTCCTCTTCTTAAAAGCATTTGATCCCTGTTGAAACTTCAAATCCCCTTTTTTAAGGAGTCCTGGACCTGGACCTGGTCCTGGACCTGGACCTAGTCCTGGACCTGGTCCTGTTTCATTTCTCAGTAAAAGAAGAAGAAGCCAGTGTGATGAAATTCAAAATGATTCCCAAAGCCTTTTGTTTTATCGAGGTCCTCCTGAATGTCACTTTAATCGTCTCCTTTACGCTGACATCATCCCAGCTGGGTCCCAGATCCTCTCTCTCTCTCTCTCTCTCTGTCTGTCTCTCTCTCTCTCTCTCTTGTTTCCAGAACCAGAAGGTGAATGCATGTAGGGGTTAACTCTCTTTCCCCCTGCTCTGCGTGCAGCTCGCCTTGTTTATCGGCACAAAACAGACGCTCAGCTTGTTTAGAGCGGGCCGAGGTCGCTCGCTGGCTGTTTGCTGCTGTGATTGCACTAAAATACGCCGACACGCCCACAACCGCACAAACAATGACTCAGGACGTACTGCGTGTGCATGTTTTTGCACTCCGTCTCGTCTTTTTGGACAAAGGGTTCCTCGCATCGGGAGCCGAGCAGAAGTCCGGATTCATCTCCCCCCGAAAGAAAGACCCTCATCCACCTTGTGATTCAGTCCCAATCTCATTATCAGTGTGTGTGTGTGTGTGTGTGTTAAACAAAACAAATTACAATTTAATGATGCAATGATTTATTTCTAAACGACAAAGACGGAATCAAATCGTAAAAACAGTTTGAAAATGAACCCAGGTTTTTAGATGTTTATGTCGGAGTCCTCCCCCCCGAAGGCTGGACCCAGAGGTCCTCGGTGGGTCGGTCCTGGGCCCGGGTTATTTGGGATAATCTGTCTTTTGTTGTTGTTTTCTGAAGGCTCCCACTGGTCTTTTTAAAACCCGATGTCACATGACGTGCTCTGTGCTCTGTGTGCAGGATGGAAGAGACGGTGCGCTCGCTGCTGCAGAACCAGGGCGGCGTGGAGCCGGCGGCCGTGGACCCGCTGGACATCATGAAGGCCTACCGGGTAAATCAGTGGTCATTCAACCAGGCCGCAGGGACACGTGTGTGATACATATACTCGTACTCCCTCCTCACTCAGATACGGCATCCTTTTGTCCGTCTCGCTCTTCAGCCGAGTTATGTAAGAGGACCGGCCTCCGGGGTCGAGCGGGCGGAGCACAGACACTGAGGCACGGGGTCTCGCTTCACCGCGTGGAGCTGGAGCTGTTTACACTTATTCACTGTGGCAGGAAAACATATGCTTCTCTTTCCACTTATATGTGTTGCATTCATCTGTAGATAAAACAAAACAACTAAAAAGCACATGCAGAATCACAGGGTTCTTTATCAAAGACGTTTCCTTAAAGCGGCGGCCGGGTGACGGCGTGTCTCCGGGGAGGAGAGCGATAAGAAGAGTCTCGGTTAATTACCACGGGCGTTCATCACTGTGAATAAAAGACGGGGATAAAGAGTGATGAGTGCAAATAAAAGAAGGGGGGGCTGGAAAGAAAACGAGTGACACGCGGGAAGAAAACTAAAAGATGCAGAAGCTTTACGATGAAAATATGACTCGTAAATATTTACTACTCCCCGAGCATCGGGGTTCAATCCCCAATAACTCAGCGTTATGAAAATATGTGATGCTCTCTGCAGCTTTTATTTAATAGATTTGTCTAAATCCTAGTTTTCTTGGTGCACCAATGTTATCTTGCTATAGAGATATAGGGATTGTGTTTATCTATAATAATCTAACAATATAATCATACCTGCAAACTTGTCGCCTTTCGGCGAAATTCGCCGTTTTGAAATCAAAACAGGTCATCCACGTGAATACTGTAGATCCGAAGAGTTTTTCTTTTGGGTAGGTGGGGGGGGGACAACTGGCCGGCGTTTATGAGATTGGAGTGAGACACGGAGAACATGCGATGTGGTGATCTTCACAATAAAACATCTTTGGTGGAACAGAATCAAAGATCAGCAGAGCACACAAGTTTTTAAAAAAGGAAGTTGGTTAATGAATAACTTTAACCATATTATATATAATGATAATGTAAAGTTGTTATTATTTATTAGGGCCCGGCTTAATTATTCAGAGGACCTTTTCTTTCTTAAAATGTTTGTTATTATTATTTAGATTTGCGGTCAGAACAATCAAAAGACCGTAGTTATGAAAGCTTTGAGGTGTCATCAAACAACGAGGATGTGGTGTGGAGACAAAAGAAGGCACCTGAACGTATGGGACAATTTAATGTGACGTTTTTTAGTATTTAATTGACTCATTTTAAAGCAGAAGATGCTATTGTAATAACCCCACAATTATTTGCCCACATTTTGGGTGTACGTTGATACTTTTTAGGCTCCAAAAGATTCCTTGGATGAATAATCTCTCTTCCCGTGGAGCTCATTGTGTTTTTTTCCTTTCTGCGGTTTCCGCCGGGCGAAAAGTGTAATTAGTGGCTTATTATTAGCCGGAGTTAATTACCTCAGACGGCGTGCGGAGACAAAGGGAGAGAGACGGATCCCCCTCACGCAGACGGGATGAGAGCCCTCAAGGTCACGGCCACTCGCTGCAGAACGAGTGCAACACGATGAGGGATTATGGGACGTCTGCCCATCCGATGCCCCCCCCTCCACGCCGTCTGATTCTTGTCTTTCACGGTTCTTTACCCGTTGTTTTGTTTTTTCCGGCGTCCCTCCCTCCCGAGCGCTCTCTTCCCATCTGCTGTTTCTTATTTATCTCCTCAACCGAATGTTCCCTCGTCCTCCTCTGACCTCGGCTTTGTTGTTTTTTGTAGGATAAACTCTCCGAGGAGGTGCGGAAGCAGAGCGGCTCCCCGCCGCCGCCGCCGTCGTCGAACGCCGACCCCGCCGCCGGCCGAGCGGAAGAGGACCGAGACGAAACCGTGCCCCTGCTGGATCGCCTCCAGGCCCTGGAGGTAACGCCTGACCCACCTCCTCTTCGTTTCCTCTCTCTCTCGTCTTCCTTTCCTGCCTCCTCGTTCTCCTTCATCCTCTCCTCCAGCCACCGGCGGCGATCCTCCGTGGCGAGCCGTCTGCCAGCCGTCAGAGTCCTCGCTCCGTAACGTCTCAGAGCGTGACAGCTCGTCAAAGCCGCCTTCGCAATAGTCGTCCTGCGAGAGGCGCCGCGGGGGCTCCGGGCTTCACTCCGTCTTCGGTTTGTTGTCCTCTGCGCTCGGGGAGTCGAGCAGCCTCTGTTGTTGTTGTTGTTGTTGTTGTTTTTAACCAAAGCCACCGGACACATCGGCTTCTGCAATTAAAGGACTGCGAGTTAATTAAATGACCTTTTCATTATCGTGGGAAGGGGGTGTGGCTTAAAGTCATTACCTCTTCCTCCACCGTGCACAATTATTTAGACGATGCTGACGGACACTCGCGGAGAAGCAAAGTGCGCGTGTATGAGGAAGTAAAGAACAATACAGCGGAGCCTCTCTGGTAGAAAATAGACCCTAATTACAGCAGAGTGCCGGCTAATCGCCCGTTCCTCTTCCCCTGTGAGAGTCTCCCGAGGACCCCGAGCACAACACCCAAACGTTACATATTAAACGGCTTTCTGGAACGTTACCCCGCCATTTAATTCCATCGTGCCGGCGAGGCGATGGAAGCCGAGGACACTAAGTAAGCGCCGACCCCGCTCTGGTTCTCCTCACGAGGATATATTAGATATATTAGTACTCGTTGTCATACCTTATACATCCCGACAACTGGCCCTTTAACCCGGAGACGTTGGAGACAGCTTCCCATTCAACTCCCTGTATTCACTAACCGGCGCCACAGCGACACGTTCAATGGCGGTAAACACGGCCGTTTCTTTCCGTCTTGGGTCCTTTGTACCCCGAGCCGACTGTTCAAATATCAGTGTGTGCACTGGGCCTCGCTCGCGGCCAATCTCCTGACGGCAGCGGGAGGACAATGTAAATAATCCCTCAAAAACAGGCCACTCACAAATGTAATGTCTTTTTGTGTGTGTGTGTGTTTGTCTGTTAGCCAAGAGACGCGTTTATGTCAAGGTCCTCCAGAGGACAGCGCTGTAGGACCGTCATAATACGACCGTTAATAAACCCAGATGACATTGAGACGCTCATGTCAACCTTCTAAAAGGCTTTTTGTGTCATTGAGCATTAAAGCAGTATATGATATATCCTGAATATAATAACATTCAGGGGTCAGGTAACGAAATACCACTTAAGTGGCGCTCTGGAGACCTAGAGCGTCAGATTGACTTCAGAGAAAGACAAGACAATTTAGACTATTAATAACAGGAATATGGTGCTTGAGAAAGTAATAAACATGGGATTCCTCTAGTTCAAGACACACCAGATGTCTACTATATATATATATAATATATGTATATTTATTTTTATATATATATATAAATACATATATTGTTATAAATATATTTAAATCTATAAAAATAATATAGATTTTTTAATATATATATATTTATTTATTTATGTGTATATATGTATTTATTTATATATGTATATATATGTATATATATATATATATATATATATATATATATAGACACATCTGGCCCCACCGTCAGGCGTCAGTCCTTAATGAGTCTGTGTTTCTTATTAAGCATAATTAGAAAGCTTTGGGTTGTAATCATGTGTCCCGTGTTCCCATCGAGGCGCCGGTGGTTCCCTCTAAAGGGTAGAGGGCGAGAGAAGCGCGGCCGGCTGACAGCCCATAATACGCCGCCTGCCTCGGCCAAATTGGAAACTCCCAGAGATCAATAGGGCGCCGGCTCATCGCCTGGCAACACGGAGGAGATATTCTTATTAGGTCCGATCTCCAAATGGCTGGCAGCCGCCCCCAAAGTTCAGCACCACAGCCCCCGTCCCCTGACCTTCTATCTCCGCGCTGCGCTGCACATCTTTTATCGGCCTTCCCGGGTTCGCCGTTGACGTTCGACCTTTTCTCTCCCGTTAGCCGCGGCGCCGCTGCTTGATCGCTATTTCCGTCATTGTTGTTTTCTCCTGTTGCACCCTGTAACCAAAGTCCTCCTTGTGTGTGTGTGTGTGTGTGTGTGTGTGTGTGTGTCTTTGCAGGAGAAGAACTCCGCCCTGGCCGTGGAGAACGAGAGCCAGCGGGAGCAGTACGAGCGCTGTCTGGACGAGGTGAGGGCGAAGGCGTTGTTCTTTATCTCCACGCCAGATGTTTTCTCTGCATGTTCGATGTGTTTGACTTAGTTGAGCTTAAGGATTACGGTTTTAATGAGCTCCTGCAGAGCACGCCGGGGGCAATTTACTTGCGACGCAGCTCGAAGGAGGCGGAGGGGAATTATTCGTTATTAACAATTCATTTTAGAAGACGGCGTCATATTTTTCCGGCACTAAAATATCGCTCGCTCGCTTCAGCAGAGAGGCTAACCGAGCAGAGAAACGTATTCAGGGTCCGTACGGTCATGGAAAACCTGGACACGTCATGGGATTTTAAAGGCCTGGAAAAGTCTTGGAAAAAACTGAAATCGTCAAAGTCATGAACATTTGTCATAAGCACATACAAATTTGAGTTTGAGTTCATGGAGTCTGTAATAATTCATGTTTTTTAAAGAAAGACGCTCAAAATATAAGCCATCAATTTTCTAAATTTTCAAAAAAAATTAATTTTATACAGAGATTTCAGTTTGGTTAAAAAATGTGGTTAAAATCCTGGAAATCCATTGGTCAATATTAGCATTATATATTACAATGACAAAAGGCCTATAATATATATAAAATATATATATAAAATATATATAACTATAATGATAATATGTTTAGGGAGCCGCATGAGGGGAATGAAGAGGAGGAGGAGGAGGAGGAGGAGGAGGAAGGAGATTGAAAGCGATGAAGAAAGAAAGGGAGGAGGGGAGGAGGAGTTTAGTGCCACCGCTTTATTAGAGTTAGCATTTGGGGTAACGTCGCTCTCCTTTCGCCCCCCTCTCAACTGTTCTGGCGGTTCTGATGATGGAGGATGGCGTGCGCCTCGGTAACGACCTCACAGGACGGCCGTGAGGCCGACGCCTGCTTCCCGGCGATTACCGGTCCGCCCGTCAGCTCGTCTGTTCTTTAATTACTTGTTTGCATAGATCACAATCAGAGAAGAAAATCCTCCGTCCGATCCCATTACGCCGGGTCTTCGTTTGATCGCCGCTCTGCACAGATCTGCGCCTCGCGGTTTGCGGGAGCCGGGTTCATTTCATCGTTATTTACTCCCGCCTCGCCTCATTCGATAAACGAGAGCGAGGGCGCTCAAAAGGAGCCGGCGCCGCTTCACGCCGTATTAACGAGCAATCAATGGGCCGGTAACCGGAGCCGGCGCCGTGGTCTCCGGAGCGCGGGCCGGGTGTCGGCTGCAAGCCAGGCCGGAGCCAGACGCCTCCGCTCCCGCGCCGGTCTGGGGCTGCCAGCGGGAGGAGGAGAGGGTCGGACCTTGTAAAAGAGTTGTGTGTGTGTGTGTGTGTGTGTGTGTGTGTGTGTGTGTGTGTGTGTGTGTGTGTGTGATATGCACACACACTCCTGGTACCTCTGTAATACCGTGTGCTATCGGGTGAGCTCATAATGATTCGTCCCATGTGTGCAGTGGTAGCAGTGCAGAGAGCTGGT